>WHSE01000210.1:0-38142 GCA_012295165.1 Asparagus setaceus
CGGTTTGTAAAGGGGAAAATTGGCAGCTAATATTTAACCCCGTTTTGATGGGGTGAATAGTAATGAACAAATTTCATGTAGTGTTTCCCAACGCATATAGATCTCCATCCGTTCTATTTTTTGCCAATAAAATCCTTGTAGCTTTATTTGTTCGAATGAACCCCCTATAGTATTAACCCAGGTTTGAATACAACCCCTCAGCTCTTTTAAAAGTTAAAAAATTAGCAATTGGGTGTTTATCCTGACCAATAGAGTTATAAGGGGCCTATCTGCCACCACTATTATTTTTAATGATGTTAAGAGTAAAAATTATTCACTCAGATGGTTTGTTTGCAACAAATAGAACTACAAAGGTCTATTCGCAATAAATAGATCTACAGGGGTTCTATTCATAATTAACTTAAGACATTCCATTTGACCAAAATGAGTAGGATAACCAAGCAGGTGAATGAAAATGAGTTTTGCGGTTACGATGCTGTAATCTTGATCATTTTCGGCAATACGCATATAGGCTGCGGCTCTTTTCTGCGGCAGTTTTGCATGCACATATAGCACGAATCATATCCCTGCATCATAAAACTTAAATTTGATCATATGGAAGAGGGTAACATACAATTACAGAATTCAGAGGGGGACATGTTGAACGCCCTTTTTTATGAGCTGAAACCTGGACTCACGCAGCCAAGGTTTTAAATGTCGGATGTCGGGTTCATGTCGGACGGCTGAAATCCATGTCGGATAGCGGAAATCGGGGATATGTCAGGGGAAATGGACTAAATATCGGATTGCCATATCGGGTGGTGCGCATATGTATAATATCAAATCCTAAATGCAATAACCGTAATTAGTGGCATTTATTATCAATAACCGTTAATTAGTTATATTCGAACTAAGAAATAAGATATAATTCAATTTCAATTTATGAATTTCAATTACAAATTTATAAATTCAGTTTTCAATTTATGCATTTATCATAAAATCGAGGTTTTTGTGAATTCTCAAAAAGGGTAGCGAGAGAGAGAGCGAAGAGATTGAGAGAGAGAGGACTCGAGAGAGAAAGAGAGATCGAGGACTGAGAGAGAGAAAGAAAGAGCGGTGATCGAGAGAGAGAGAAGACTCACGTGATGAGGGCGGCGGTTGAGGCGGCGATGAGGACGAGCTCGAGAAGGTTGCGACTTTGCCCTAGGGTTTCTTTTCTCTCTCTATCACTTCATATTTATAAGACGGGTCTTAGGTGAACGGGTTTGGGTTTCGACACTAAACCCAAACCCGTTCATAAAACGAGAAAAATAAAAAGGCCATATCGGCCGATTTTTCAAAAATGGCCGATATGGTAGATATATCACCGATTTATCGACTTGAATATGAAAGCGACATTCGACTTGAAGCTGTCCAAGTCGTGTGGTTGAAACCAGAAAGCCGACATGTCGGCCGACATGTCGGACATGTCGGCCGACATTTAAAACCTTGCACGCAGCGGTGTTAATTTTTAGAAAATCCGCTTAAAATTCGTGGTCGGTGGGATTTGAACCTGGATTGCTTTGATACCATCTTAAATTTAGTCACTCTAGCCATTACATTAAAACTCCGAAGTTATGGTGAGGGTCGAGGATAATAGTTTTATATTAATTCTAACAAGATGACTTGCTGATTTTCAGAGATAATTAAGTGGCCTGTTGAAGAAAAATAATTGCCGATGGGTTATTTTCGCAGCAATCAAATGTAGAATGGTTGGATCAGCTATTAACCTATTATAAAATTAATCGACGTTTGATGCCAGATCCTAATGATAGATAATAGCAATATTCGAGTCTTTTGAAAGTCATCTGACATATCTACAATATTAATTTCACCACCAAATATGAAGTATCGTCCCTGTTCGCGGGGAAAGTTGGTTTGATTGTCATTGATTTGAATTTTGCTTACAGCTTCTTTGGCCTACAACGAAATTCAAAAAGAAATGCCTTTTATTTTAAGGCGTACAATGAAAATCAAAAAAGATTACAACTTTTATCCTTAGTGAACAAACACGAGGATCTCTATTTTACGGGATCCTCGCTTGCGTGGGTTCTTTGCACGTCGGGGGACTTTTGTTCGTCCGTTGACCACGCGCAATTCCGATCCCGTGTAAACCGGGTTACGGAACCTGAGGCGTAGAGGGGCTCGTTCCTGAAGGAAGCGAAGCGCTGAGGATCACACTCACGAAGGAGAGGATCGCTGCGGATCGCCTCCGCGAAGGAGAGGATCGCGGAGCGGGTGAATCTACAAGGAGAAATCCGCGGCGCTATCCACGAGATTAAAGGCGAAGCTTAACCTAGAGGGTATCGTAGTTCGACCGAGTTTTCTTACCGCGATTTGTGGATCCGGCGTTGGCTGGACTTGTACTCGCCCGTTCTCCGGAGCGGCGTTGGCTCTTCGTGGATCGTAGAAATTCTTGAAACTCCTCGAAAATCCGCCTCAAAGCCAAAGCCAAATCCTCAAATCCAAAAATCCCTCTTAATGAGCAAGACCCCCTATTTATACACAAAACAAAGAGTGCTGTAGCGTGTGGTGGCCATTGCTTAGGCGCCACCTGACCAAGTTGGCCGGTGGCTCGGCCATGGTGGCGGGTGGCTCACCGACAAAGTGGCCGAGCCTCCTCGGCAAGTTGGCCAGGTGGCGGCAAGGCGAGCCACCTGCTCCTGGCCGAGTGCCGCGTCCTTGGCTCGCAGATGGATCTCGCGTCGTTTTCGTCGACTCTCGTGATTCTTCTCGATTCTTGGTCTTAGGGCTTAGTTTTGCTCGGTGATGTCGCCATTGTGTTGAGTCCGTGTCGATCAACTTTGGAGCTCAAGCGGTTCGTTTGCATCGGAGGACTAAATGCGGTTGATTCCGTCGTCAGCGTTTGAATTTAGCCAACTTCGCCTCGTTGAGCCGTGTCGGGTTTTCTCCACGGCCGTCGTTTCCGGCACAAATGCGCTTCGCCGACTCACTTCATGGGTTCGTCGACTGGCTTTATCGTTTTTCGCGGCGTAATCCGCGTCGGCAGGTTGGCCCGTCGGATGGATGTCGGTTGTCAACCCACCGTTTACGAGTCTTGTTAGTCTGATAAGCAATTTTTAGCGCCACAGATACCCCTCCAAAGCGTCTCGGTCTCGATTCTTGATGAGTGCGGGATGCTTTGGACATGATGAGCCCTTCACTCTTTAATGGTGATAGGACTTGTGAATGACCTTGGCGTTTGATCTCTCCATTCCCTTGATCTTTCCGGTGCTTTGTAGGATTCTGAAGGTATTACTGCATCTTGCATTTTTGTCGACCGTTGTCGATCTCGACCGGAAGTCGATAGATGAATTTCTTTTGAGGTTGGCTCGGTATTTGATTCCTCCAATTCTCTCGGGTTCTCCGGTGCTTTTAGGATACACGGGGGTGTTGCTGATCTTTGCATTTATTGCTTGACCGTTGTCGAATTTCAAACGTAGCTAATTGAGTTCATTTCTGCTGACTCGTGGTGGATTGTCGTCAATTGACCATCGAGGTTCCTCCGTTGATCGGGAATTCTTGATGGATCGAACCGTTGATCGGTGAATCCCGTCGACGGCTGGCGTTGGTTGGCGTCGCTACATTACTTCGTTGCGATGTGTTCATCCACGGTGGGGGTATTCTTCCCAATTATTGATTGGTAGGCCCTCGTGGGATGCATGAATCGACAAGCGTCTGATGGAGGAGTCCTTCGAGTGAAGCGTTGTCGTCGTTATAAGCCTCGAATTTTATCCTCCTTGAGGTCCCAGTGGGAGGAAATGAGGGTTATCGAGTTATCCTTAGAATATGGTAATATTCTCCAGGAACTTCGTTAGGAACTATTTTATACTCGTAATCCTATTTGGAGTAGGGCTAAGCGGCCTGGAAGAACATCTGGAAGATTGAGTCTGTCCAGGTCCCATTGCTGATGATTTCGACCATTTAGAGGTTAAGCTCCAAAGTCTACAAGATTTTGAAGTAGCCGGAGCTCCCCTCATATATAGAGATAGAGGCAAGCTCCTGGTGCAACTTGGGATGCTTGCGTTGGACTCAAGTTCAAATGTAGCGAGACCGAGCGCATCATTGGAGGCTACTGTCATTGAAGCTTCATCTTCCGTGAGACATTTTGGTCTTGTGTCCATGCTGGAGAAGCGAGGATAGTAGAGCTCGAGCAGGAGCTTCAAGCGGCGAGGAGAGCGATCGTCTTGAAGGCGGCGAGGCCAACAAAGAAAAGACTCGCGGTCGTGCAGGAACTTGAACTCTGGCGGAAATTTGGTTGACATCAAGAAGGGAGCTGCGGAGGCCCTTAATGGCGGAGGAGGCTTTTAGGGCGAGAGCCGGGGAGAACTTCAGCAAGCTTTTCTCAATAAAGTATTTCTTTGTCACAAATCTGCCGTTTAGAAGACTTGTGTAACTTCATCTCTTTATCGATAAAACATATTTCCGTCCTCTTTTGTGCTCTATTATGATTCTTTTATTTAATGAGAAATAATTAACCATAATACTTATAGGATTTTGGCAAACCCTCGGTAGATCAGCGGTTTGATTAGCCTTTACCAACTACCGTTTGAGTTGGGCTAGCGTCTTGGATTATCGGATCCGTTCCGCGACGTGACGTTGTCTTTGGAAGAATGAAACTCTTCTAGACTTGTTGCTATGATATTGAATACATAGGCCTTCTACTTTACGGGCAAGAGCCACCCGACAGCGTGTGAAGCGTTGGCTTAATCCTTCTTAGGGATGAAATACCCGAATCGAACTCGGTGTCTTCTTCAATCGGAAAAAGACTAAACCGGCAGCGTGTGGCGTTGACTTTATCCTTCTTAGGCTTCGGGATAAAATACCAGTCGAACTCGGTGTCTTCTTCAATCGGAAAAAGACTAAGCCGGCAATGCGTGTGGCGTTGCCTTTATCCCTCTTAGCGGGATAAAATACCCCGAATCGAACTCCGGTGTCTTCTTCAATCGAAAAGACTAAACGGCTTAGCGTGTGGCGTTGACTTTGAGTTATTGGCAACCCACCCTCTTGGTTGACTTTACCAGTTTGAGTTGGGCTAGGAGTCTGAATTATCTGGGTCCGCTCTTGCGTGGCGTTGTGCTAAAAGAATGAGACTCTCTTATACTTAATGCTGATGTTGAATCGTGAGGAGCGTCTTTGTCACGGGAATAGACTACCCGACAGCAGCGTGGTAAGTTGGCTTTATCCTTCTTAGGCGGGATAAAATGCCCGATCGAACTCGGTGTCTTCTTCAATCGGAAAAAAGACTAAACGGAAGCTGCGTGTGGCGTTGACTTTAGGGTTATTAGCTAACCCCGACCCTCAACGGGCTTGATGAGCCTTTACCAACTACCGTTTGAGTTGGGCTAGCATGTAGATTATCTAAATCCGTTCTACACACAGCGTTGTGCTAAAAGAATGAAACTCTCTTAGACTTAATGCTACGATGTTGAATCGTAGGCTTAGGTCTCTTTTTTCACGGGAATAGACTACCAGAGCAGCGTGTAAAGCGTTGGCTTTATCCTTCTTAGGCTTGGGATAAAATGCCCCAAGATGAATCTTGGCCTTCTTTTACGGGAGAAAGTTGAACGGACTAAGGTTGATTGAGGTGGGAAAGGAAGAATGTATTCTATTTCGAGGGTGGAAGGAGGATCTTGTCTCTATCTCCGGGTAAGGGATGAACAAGAGAGGAAGGTTTTGTATCCTATCTCTTGCCGTGGAGAGGAAGGTTTTGTGTCCTATCTCTGGGTGCTCACAATTTGAAATAAGAGAGGAAGGTTTTGTATCCTATCTCTTATTGATGGAGAGGAAGGAGGATCTTGTCTCTATCTCAGGGTCTTTGGAAAGGAAGGATTTTTGTCTGTGTCCGGTGAAAGAAAAATGGGATCTCCATCTTGAGAATCTTGAAAGATGAAACTAAGAGTGGGATCTCCACTCAGAATCTAAGACAAGAGAAAAGAATGTATTCTATCTCTTGCTTACGAAGAGAAGGATGTGTCCTATCTCGGTGAAGGTGGGAAAGGAAGAATGTATTCTATTTCCAGATGAGAAACTAAGAGTGGGGTCTCCACTCAGAATCTTGGAAGGGTATGGATAGCTTTCTCTTTTGTAGGATTGCTAACGAGAATTTGAAAGTGGACCTCTGTTAGTGGAAGGGTCGAGGGGGATTTTCTTGAGTGGTTGGACGGGGAAGATTTTAGTGGGCCCGCGTCAATGAATGATGGATTGAGAATTTTAGAAAACACAATAATCTAGGGTTATCCTCATGAAAATGAGTGGGATATTCTCGAGGAACTTCCCATCAAAGCGGGTTATCTGAATGTATTAAGGATAATACTTTTGAGAAACTTCCATTTATCGGCATTAATTGCGGTCGCCATTACGTGTGATAAAGCGATATGCACCGTTGAATAGGCTGTGTCTATTATAGCAGTCCTTCCCATTGGGTTAATTTACCTTTCTTTTTAGAGTGAGGATTATCGGCCGTCTAGCGGCGAGGCGAGATCTCCCTCCTTAAGGTTCTCTGTCGAACTTTCTTGTTGAAAGCCCTCGACATCCTAGCTTGATAGAACTCAATGCATTGTTGAGCCTCGAGCTTCTCATCTAACATCTCAAGCTCTTGAGGCGTTTTGATGTTGTTCTTGGTCGTCATCTGCATTGCAAAGGCGGCGAAGTGGCGAATCTGGATTTCCAGCGGAGAATTGCTTCACACCGTGAACCCGAGTGCGGGTAGCTCTGTCGGATGCGCACCGTTGTCGCGATATGCCGAAGTGCTTCTCGAGTTTATCGTCGGTCTGGCTTGTTATTCTTCTGGCTTTGACAAAATCTTGATTATCGTCTTGTTGAGCATACCGGCAACATTACATTTCGCTGGATTATGAAACGTCGGCAGAGACATCTTGTATCTTGAATTTTCATAAAACGATGAAGGAATTGCGATAAATTGGGGACCGTTGTCATGCGATCCGTCTTGGGACACCATGTCGATAGATGACATGGTGTTTGATGAATCGGCGGCGGTACTGCGCCTTGACCTCTTTTAGTGGGATTGCTTGACCCACGGAGAAGTAGTCGGTGATCGCTAGAAAAGCGATCTCCTTTAGCGGCGGAGGAAAAATGGGACTACAGCGTCCATTCCCCATGTCTCGAATGGCGAGATGTGGCGAAGGATCAAGCGCTTTCGGAGGTGATGCATATAATTGGCGTGAATTTGCAGCATGGCATTTCGGCGTGCTTCAGCGTCATTAATCATCGTTGGCCAAGTAGCCCATTCTCACGATTCGATCGTAGAGCTTGGGACCCGGTGGTGTGCACCACATTCACCGTGTGCTTCAGAAGGACCTCTTACGCCTCTTTGTTTGAGAGGCATGGGAATAAGACCATCGTACCCGGCGATATATCATCGGGTTTCCGTGTCATAAAGAATCTTGGAGCTATCACGGGTTTCGTGTCTAAAAATCTTGGAGCTCTTAGCGGATTGACTCTCTCTCTTCCGTCTTACGGTAGAATACCATGTAAGGCGTAATCGATGATAGAGCGCCAATCTCGGTCCAACTTGGTTTGGGTTGCATGTACTTCTTTGGTAACTACCCCTTATCTTCTTGTGCCTCATCGTATAATGAGTGCGAAGAGTTGGTGAGTCTGACCGTAACTAGTTGCTTTCGGTCTCGGGAAGGTTGTGCTAACGACCATTACTAGCCCGGTGCATCGCATGGCGTTTTGGAAGTGGGGATATATTCGATGAAGAATTCTTGAATGAGTCACGCCATTTCAACGGCTATCGATGATAGGGGATTAGATCAGTTCGACTTAGTAGACCGCGAACCTTTAACTATCAATTGTGAATCTCCATGCAGCGAGATATTGACCCCAGCTCTTTGAAGCTAAGTCCGATAAGTGGCGTTGTATTGACTCACGTTATTGGAGCAGGGTTGGTGAGTGAATAAACACGGGGCATGACATGATTCATCGAGACAACTCCGACTCAGTGAGATTTTAGAACGTCGGGGTACTTGCTACATTAGTGGCCGAAGCTCCGTCAAAATACAATGCGCCATATTTGTTGGTGCGGCGTAGTGTTGACTTCACGGACTTCATCGGAAGATCATCATATAACTCAAGCTGCGTCCGTTGTCGGGTTGGCGAGAGAATCTAAATCGCTTGTCCTTTGGTGACTACGTTGTTTGAAGTGCAAGTCATATTGGGACAGAAGTAAAGGCCATTAAGCCAAGCGTAACTCATTGGGCGGTGGGTCATAAATATTAGGACGGTTACGTTAGAGATAACATAAATCGTCGTCGACTAAATAGTGTCGCATTTTGAATCGCGAACACTAATGCAAAGGCCTTCACCGACCATTGGATATCGAGACTTCGGCGAGACTAATGTTGGCTCGGGTAATACTGCTTTGCTGTTACGTGACCCATGCGTCGTCTTTGCGGTAAAGCGCTTAGCAGTGATCCGTTGCGCTTGGCGTGATCAAAAGCGGTTTTCCGACCGGTGCAACAAGAACAGGAGGTTTAGCGAGAATCACGATTTGATCTCTTCAAGGCCTTACGGCGTGTCCCAATAAGCGACCGCCCTTCTTGTTCAACTTGGAGAGCGGTGGCACTTCGGATAGGTTCGATATGAACCGTCGGATGTCATGTCGTCCTTGTAACCCCGAGTTCTCGGATTTCGGAGAGTTGCAACTCTTGAATTGCCTTCACTTTGTCGGGATCGGCGTGGATTCCTTTGTCGGTGGCAATGGCGAGAACTTGCTTTGGACATTCCAAGGAAGGATTTGGCGGAGGATTCATCTTTAGGCGATGAGTTCGCATGAGCTCGAATACCGTTCTAAGATCTTTGATGTGATCTCCTTTGTCCGCGGCTTTTCACGACTAAATTAATCGGCGTAGCATTAACGGTTTTAGGAGATGATCTGGAAAATCTGTCATTGCTGTTGGTATGTTCTTGGCGTTCTTTAAGCCAAATGGCATGACCGTGTAGCAAAATATATCCGATGGAAGCGTTACGAGCGTGTGTTTGTGGCGTCATCGGGGTGCATCTTGATTTGATTATACGAGAAACCATCCATGAGCGACATTCTTTCAAATCCACCGTATTATGGACTATGACATCGGTGATTGGAAGAGGAAGTCGTCTTTTAGACAGCGGCGTTGGGATCTCGTAGTCGACACGGATCTGATCGAACCATTCTTCTTCATGGCGGGACTATATTAAGCCACCCAATCAGGATGTTGAATTTCTCGATGAATCCGATTCTATGAGTTTCTTCGCCGTCGGCGATTGCTGCAAGATTTGTGGGTGAAAGGTCTTCTGGTTGCTTGGCGGGTTTGACATCCACCTTGATGTTGGTGATGTGTCGCTACATTAGGTCAGAGTCTGGCATGTCCTCATAACTCAAAGAATACATCGATATACTCACGATTAGAGGCGATCAACTCTTCTTTCTCTTCGAGGGAAGAGTATTGTAATGAGCTTAGGGCGCTCCTCATCACCCATATTAACACGGACTACCTCGTCCTTAGTGGGGGTTCTCTTTGTTGAATCTATCCCCAAGCTGCTCTCGAGTTGATGGATCCATGGGTCTTCCCATGTTGGCATATCTTCATCCCCTCAATAGTAGCGGGATCGGCCGTAGCCATATTTGACATCAAGGCCTTGAAAGCTTCTCGAGGTGGTGTCGAGAATCCCAAGAGAAGAATGGAGGCGAATGTCGTCTCCCTCATCGGTGGATTATCATCAATTAGCCATGAGCATTCATCTTCGAGGAGGATTAAGTATCCCAATCCTTTCTAAATGCATAGTAGTTATCGGCTTCCCTTTTGGGACATATGCGCTTTAGGAGGGACTCGAGGACCTCGCCGAAACATAGACCTTCTCCTTGTGTCAAGTCGTGCCCCACTTCTTCATGATACCCGGTGTCTGCGGACTATATCTGAATGTGTTGAGGATAGGCCCGTTGTCATCTTCATCTTCTTCTAAATGATTATGACGTTGGGCTGCATCTCCTTTTAGTAAACCAAGTCTTTTCACTACTTGATCTTAGTGGGATGGCGGTGTTGTCCCAAAGGAGTCTTGGAATTGCTTTTGTGTAAAGCAAGAAGGCGGGTTGGTAAGTGCAACTACGGATCGTTGTATAAACTGCCATTACATCATTCAAAGACAAAGGGTACTCTAAATCGTCATTTATTGATTCATCGGCAATTTGCCAATTACAATGTTCATCGGCGATTCTTCATCAAGATTGATTACAAGGGTACAATGTCATTTAAAACAAAACCACCACTATAATCAAGCCCGGCTTGGTATCGGCTTCTTCACGCTGTCCGTGCAGGCCGATGATTGATTTGGACTCATTACCGTGAGGAGAGAATCGGTAAAATAATTCTCCACCTTAGCGGCTGTTTGTCGCGACCACCGTCTTGACCTCATTATTAGTGTCTACATATTTGAGACGATGAAGAGTAGATGGGACTATAGCGTTAGTGGATCCAAGGTCGACCCAACAATAAGTTATAGAGAAGCGTCCGATCACATAGCGGTGACTTGGGACTTTAAATCCCCATTTGGCACTTTATCAGGATCTTACCAAGAGAGACCGCTGGTGTTAAACCCATAGATCATTGTGCTGTTGATGCCGGCTCTTGGCGAGGAATTCAAGGTGATACATGGTAGCGGGGGCATAATGCTGTGAACCGGATCGACTTGGATCGGTTAACTTCACTAGAGCCAATATACGGTGAAGTATAGCGGCCGATCGTGCTTGGAATCTCTGTCGCATATCCTCCTTTGTAAAAGTAATGGAAGTGCTTGGTTGCCAAGTTGCATTGTTGTGCGGATTCTTAGAATCGGCATCTGAGTGAAACACTTGAGTCGGTGAGCTTCTTGTAGAGCTTCGGGTTTCCTTTGACAATCGAACAACTCATAGAGAGTTATTCGGCGGGATGTTGCCAGCTGGGCCATGGCGTCGAAGCGGTATGAAGAGCCCGATGTTCGGTCTATCCCTCTGTCAGGCGGCGATGAATGGGCTGCCGGGAGTTGAGCTTCACGGACTGAGAACGTTTCTCCTTTGCTTCATTTGCTTTTTCTTTCTGCCTTACGAGGTGAAATTCGTGGTCACCCGGCTCGGCGGTGTCTTAGCGTTTGGATTTGGAGCCTCACGGATATTGTAGCTATATTAGTGTCGCTCCTAGTAGCGAACTGAGTCTCCTCTTGAGGGGAAGTGGAAGGTGGCTACTTTTCATCATTCTTCTCGGAATTCTGAGCGGCATGGCATAGCTTGCCTTTTCCCTTGGACTTCTTTATGGCCGAGGATGTAGTCCCGATGATCTTCCGGCAAGTCGGGGGTGGACCCAAAGGATTTCTCGTTTCTTGTCGTGTGCTGATGCGAGCCCCTTCTTCGTTGCGGTGAGGATCTTCATTCACCATCTTCATTCCTACCTTCACAACGGCGTCGGTTGGAACCAATCCGAAGGCCGATCGAAGCTTATAGAGGCATTTGCTCCCACCTTCTTTGTAGTTGAAAATTGCCTATAAGTCCGGCAGTAGCTTCGTGATAGCGAGAATAATCGACAAGTCATCCGATGAAGTAATGGCAAACCGTTGGCGACACAACAAGTGAGCATAGCATAGCGCTTTCCTCAAGGCGATGGTACTGCGTGACCCATCAAAGAAGGATGGAGAAACCGTGGATAATTTGTCAAGCGGTTCCGCAAAAGGCGATGAGCTGTGTGACCAATCGCGGAGAATTCATCCTCAAGACCTGCCGGCATAACCTCTCCTTTGGGCGTGATCGAGTGATGGAGCCTTGCCGTCTAGAACACAGGAAAGACTTGAAAGTCCAGGGGAAGAGGCGTTTCCTCAAAAAGGGAGAAGCGGGCGAGGTCAGGCGTAAACCACGGAACAAAATTTGTCCCCGGAACAAGGGGAAGGCGCCAATGAAGAATGTTGATGCGCATCAAACTTTCGAGTGCGACCACCAGCAGCGGCCGCGGCGGACCCCATCAGCGGCAACAACAGTCCGAAGCGAGGCATCCCGCCCGAGTTTCCCAAAACTATTCTTCGAGGGGCGAAGAGGTGCACAGGATCTTTAAGTACTTGCTGAACAACAACAAGATCCAAGCGCCGCGATCGTCAACGGGAGGAAGCTCAGGGGCCGGACCCCAAATCTGCGCTATCATGGGCGATACACCACCCGACCAAGTCATGCTACGGTGAAGGACAAGATCAAGCTTTGATTGAAGTGGGGTGATCACCCCAAAACCAAATAAGGGAAAGCAAGTGAAACAAGCAGCGGCGTCCATAAGCTTTGGGGCGGTGCTACAACACAGTTTCGGCCGAAACCGTGGTCAAAGTGGGAAGAAGGCGGTGAATTCGATCCCCACAGCGGCCCGAAGAGGTTAGTGCGCACCTGACCCAAATGGCGAACTCCTATGGGTCCACCGGTTTGCTTAAAGGCGATCGGTGGGCGTCTTAGTCTAAAAAAGTCAAGGAAAGGGCAAATCTTGCAATGCTACCTCGGCGGTTCTACTCCGGCGGCGAGCAAATTCCCTCGTGTTCTTTGTGGGAGGAGAGCGAGGAAGCCTTTGTCACCGAGGTGGTGAATGCGGCTTACAAATACTCGATGACTCCAACCTTAATGCTAAAATGTTAGCGGAGCTTGGGGTAGTAACAATTCCCACGGTTCCGCCACTCCTAAGGAGGGCCACCCGAGCGAAGGGAAACAACACGCAAATCTGAGGTGCAACCCGGCGATCGATTTAATCGCCCGTTAGAAGGGATAGGCAGAACACAAGCTCTCCTACCGCCGATGTGATGGCACAATTGGCCAACATCCGGCAAGAATAACTTTATCACGAGCTATTGAGGTTGTCCAAGGAAACGCGGCGTTCTGGGCGTTGGCGGACTTCGAGGTCTTCCTAACCCACATTAAATCAAGTCGGAGGGCCGGAATCATCAGCCGGGAATGCAATGTGACCTCCAAGCATATTCCATCCGCGTTCTCTAAGGAGGATATCGCGGGCGAAGGCGTCGAAGCATGGCGGGCGCTCTACTTCACGGGGTACATTGGTTCAGCGAAGTCAGCGGATCAAGTTGATCCGGTTCGGCTGTGAGCATCATGCCTGGCGCGATGTATAGCACGGGATTCTGTCGGCGACCTCGCCGGTTTTGGCGGTGATATCTGGTTTAACACGGTGGGTCTCGATCACTTGGTAAAATCCGCATTAAGTGTCGAGATGGGGGACTTAAAGTCGAAGTCACACCTTTCGTCATTGGCGAGACTTCCTATAACTTGTTGTTGGGTGGCCCTTGGATCCATAACCATGTTATAGTCCCTCTACCCTCCATCGATTAATGCGAAATATGTCGACACTAATAGAGAGTTAAGGCGGTGGTGGCGGACAAACAACGTTTAAAGGGTGGAGAATTATTTCAGCGACTCCCTCCTACGGTAATGAGTCCGATCTTGAATCATCGGCCCATAGCCGCGGACGGTGAGGGCGGCTGATACGAAGCCGGGCTTGACTATAAAGGTGGTTTTGTTTTGAATGACATTGTACCCTTAGTAGTCAATCTTGGCGAAGAGGATCTTCGATGAAAGTTGTAATGGCGGCTTGCGAAGAAGAAATAAAAGCGATTTAGAGTACTCGTTGTGTTTGAATGATGTAATGAAAAGTTGTATAATGACCGAATTGCATATGCCAATTCGGTCATCACATATCTGAAGCACCTTGAGACTCATCCAAGGCGACTTTCGTGCGTCCAGGAAAGGAGGCAAGAAGGACTTAGTCTATGGCGAGGAGAGTTGACTCCCGTAACTACTTCTATGAGGCGGGTTCGATGAAGATAAACCAAACTTCATCTTTCCGAATATAGCGGCGCGGCACCTCATGAAGAAGTGGGAGTGCGACTTTGCGTTGGGAGAAGGACTTTATTTTGGGGGATCTCCGTTCCACCCAAGGCATATGTAGAAGGAAAACCGATAATTATTCAGTTCAAAGGGGATTGTGATGCATCCTCTTCAGAAGATGAGTGTTGTTGGTGATCAATAACCAACCACCCAACCTAGATGATGAGTACTCATCCGATTCTTTGCACAGGACTCACGGCGGCATCGGCAAGATGTTGAGGGGTTGATGTCAACATGGCTCTGATGGACCCCACTACTGCTGGAAGAAATGAAGAATTGCCAACATGGGAGGACCCATGGGTCCATCACCTCAACATGCGGTATGGGGACGGTTTGGCGAGAGCCTCCGGCTGAAACGAGGTAGTCGAATCAACATGGGTAATGAAGCACACCTAAACATAAATATTAAACAGCAGTCTTCCCAGGAGAAAAAAGGTTGATCACTCTTGTCGAGATATATCATTTTGCTGAGCTGACGCATGAGGCTGACCGATGTGGCAATGCGACCTCGACATTAAAATGGATGCCAAGCACAAGCAGCGACCGCGAGCGGTTTAGTCCACAGTTATGGAGTTGTTGCGTAAAGCTCATAGCCTCGGGTTTCATCAGGAGGTTCAACATCCGAATTGGGTGGCGAATATCGTTCGGTGCTAAAGAGCGGGACAATCGAGAATGCAGTAGACTGAGAGATCAGAATGCGCGCCCAAAGATGACTTCCACTTCAATTACCGATGTGATGTCGATAATACATGTGGATTTGGCGAATGTCCTTCATGGATGGGTTCTCGGGTTACAACCAAATCAAGATGCATCGGATGCGCCAAAGCACCACGGCGTTGAAACTCCTCTAGGCATCTTACGTTACCGGTCATGCCATTTGGTGAAGAATCTTTGCCACTTACCGGTAGCGCAATGACAAAGATCTTTGGGATCATCTTGAGGAAGGCGGTCGAATGTTACGTCGATGACTTGGTTGTGAAAAGTCGTGACAAAGATGACCATATCGGGACTTGAGGGCGGTATTCGACCTCATGCGGACTCATCAATTAAAGATGAACCCACCAAGTCTTTCCTCGGAATGTCGGCGGCAAATTCCTCCGGTTAGTTGTTACCAACAAAGGTATCCACATTGACCCGACAAAATAAAGGCAATCAATGAATTGCAACCCCAAAGAATCTAAGGAACTTCGAGGATTACGAGATTAGCGTACATCCGGCGCTTCATCTCAACCTCTACGGAAAATGTCGACCATTCTCTAAAATTTGAACAAAAGGGTGTCCTTTATGCGGGATGGCCTTTGTCGAAGGCATTGAAGATATCAAAACATATCGCGAATCCTCCACTACGTTACGTTACCCAAAGTCGGGTAAACCGTTCTTGATTTATATCAAAGCGGCGAACCATTAGTTGAGTGCTTTACTTGCGCCAGAGCGGCGACCACGGTCCGGCGGGCGGTTTATTATCTAAGCGAACGGTGGAGTGCGGAATCTCGCTACCCAATGGCCGAGAAAGAGTGTCTGTCGCTGCGATTGAAAATCGACACTACTTAGTTGGGCAAGCGATCTCGTCATTTCTAATGTAAATCCCGTTCGGTGTTCATGGCGACCGGCCTCTATGAATTGGCGCTGGCGAAATGGGCTTTACTTTTGTCGGTATGACACGCACCAAGCGGCGAAGTCAATTAAGGGACAAGCCATCTGCGATCTTTTGGCGGCAACCCAACAAAGGATGCGGTGAACTATTTGATGATCTACGGATGAGACCCACGAGGTTAACACAACTCTGCACCAACAGGTGTGGCATTTATATTTTGATGGGCGTCGAGCTACCAGCGTGGCGGCGCCCGGATGTTCTAAGATCTCGTGGGAGTTAGTCTTAGTTTCCCGAGGGCATGTCATGCCTGGGCTTATTCAGAGCCTGCTCTAACAATGTCGCAGAGTACAAGCGCTCCTCATTGGACTTAGCTTGGCTAAAGAGCTGGGGTAGAATATCTCGAAGCCCGAGGGATTCCCAACTCATTGTCAAGCGACTTCGCGGGAGACTATGAGGTGGGAACCCGATTTAATCCCATACCATCGGTACTTCTCGAGTTAGCGGACTCGTTTGAAGGATTCTTCATCAGTACATTCAGCCTCGAGAATCGTATCTTGAATCTTTGGCATTAGCGGTGTCTTTGGCGCAACCTCGAGGCCGAGCAAATGGTCGGTGAGGACCCACAGTTATTCATTCCTATTTATGGTGAAAATGGCGAAAGGGTAGTCACTAAGGAAGTGTATGCAACAAAGTCGGACTTGAGCCGAGATGGGCCTATTATTGACTTCGTCTTGCGGCATCTGCGGAAGATATGAAGGGCGTGAATCGAGTCCGTAGAAAGCGAGTTCTTCTACAATCGGAAACCGGGCGCTCTATCGTGGGTATAGCGGTTTGCTACTCGCGCCTTTCAAACAAAGAAGCGGAGGAAGTTCTCCAAAAGCACCGCGGAGGAGAATGCGGTGCGCGCAGCCCAGTCCTAAGCTCTATGATCCGGATCGGAAGGATGGGGTACTCTTGGCCTACTATGGTCAATGATGCGGTCGCATATGCTCGGAAGTGTCGCGTGCCAAATACCGAACTACGCATCAACCTCGAGCAACTTCACCCGTCGGCCACATCTTGGCCATTGAGACATGGGGCATGGATGTGGTAGGCCCAATCTTTCCTCTGTCGGCCAAAGGTGACCGGTTTATCTGGCGATCACCGATTACTTCTCAAAGTAGGGCGATTCCCCTCAAGGAGGTAAAAGCCGGCAATGTAATTCGGTTCATCAAGCACCACGTCATCTATCGACCACGGTGTACCAGCGGATCATACATGATAGCGGTCCCGGTTCATTAGCAATGCCTTCATTGGTTTTGCGAAAT
The DNA here is from genome assembly GCA_012295165.1 of Asparagus setaceus. NCBI lineage: Eukaryota > Viridiplantae > Streptophyta > Magnoliopsida > Asparagales > Asparagaceae > Asparagus > Asparagus setaceus. Next base: position 16,814 of record WHSE01000210.1, read on the forward strand.
TTAAGATCGGGGCGTCTCCTCAGCCGTACAATCCGCGCAAGCGGTTGGCGGAGGCTTTCAACAAAGCGATCATTAAAATTCTCAAGAAGGCGGTGAAAAATAACAAGCGGCCGGATGATAAACTTCGGAGAAGCACTACAGGCGTATCGCCGACGGTCGCACACCGGCGGAGCTACCCGTACTCTACGGTATATGGGTGTGAGGCGATCCACGCCCTTGGAAGTTGATTCCATCCCTCCGCATTGCTCATAGCCGAGATGACAGAGAGGAGCTACATCAAAAGCGCCTCGAAGAACTTCGAGATGCTAGATGAAAAGCTTGGGCTCAACGGCACATTGAGTTTTACCAAGCAAGAATGTCGGGGCCTTTAACAAGAAAGTCCGACAAAGAGCTTCAAGGAGGAGACTTGGTCCTCGGCGCTTTCGGCGATAATTCGATTCAAGAGGAAGGGTAAATTTGAACAAGTGGGAAGGGCGTTTGTGATTGAAATGGTCTATTCAATGGCATATCGCCTTATCACCCGAAGCGATAGGCAATTAATCTGATCAATGGGAAGTTCACGAAGAAGTACTATCCTTAGTACCTTCGGGATAACCCGTTTGGAGGAAGTTTTGAAATACTCCTGAGGAATAACCCTAATCCTTTCCTCGAGAATTCCCCACCGATCAAACTCATTGTGGTGGGTCCACAATTACTCTACGGTCCTCCACCGACAAAATTTCCCCTTGACTTCTTTCAATAAGCAAGGGGTCCACAAAATTTTGATCCTCTATCAAAATCCTCTTGATTCCTTTCAATGAACAAGGTCCACTTTCAAATTAGGAGATCACTTTAGATGAGCGAAGCCTCCATCGTTCCATTTCGATCCGCCCTCCATGGCGGTAGTACTAAAATTGGAACACTCTCTAGTCGCGAGACCTTGGATCGGTGGCGAATCCTATAAAAGTGAAAGCTACACATATCTCTTCGATTCTCGGTGGAGATCCCACTCTTAGTTTCACCTTAAGAGATTCTCGAAGTGGAGATCCCACTTTTAGTTTCCCTTTCTTGGAGATAGGATATAAAATCCTTCCTCTCCATCTTAGGATAGAATATAAAATTCTTCCTCTCTAAGACTAAGAAGCGGGATATAAAATCCTTCTTTTCTTATGTGCACTTGGGGTTCGTCTCTACCGGACAAAGGAGACACGGAAATAGAATATAAAATTCTTTCTTTCCGGCACTTGGAGGCAGGATATAAAATCCTTCCTCTCCATCTTGGGAGATAGAATATAAAATTCTTCCTCTCCAAGACTAAGGAGCGAGGATATAAAATCCTTCTTTTCTTATGTTCACTTGGGGTTAGTCTCTACCGGACAAAGGAGACACGGAAATAGAATATAAAATTCTTTCTTTCCCTTGGAGACGGATATAAAATCCTTCCTCTCCGACATCGGAAATAGAATATAAAATTCTTCCTTTCCCACAATCAATTCCATTCACGATTCGATCCGGTTCGATCGGCTCTCGGTCAAAAGACACCGAGAGTTTGATTAGGGGTATTTCATCGGCCTAAGAAGGGATGAGCCTACGCTAACAGCGTTGCGGGTGGTCTCTTGCGGTAAAGTCTGAAGCCCTCGTATTCAACATCGTAGCATTAAGTCTAAGAGAGTCTCATTCTTTTAGCACAGCGTCATGTGCGAGCGAATCGGATAATCCATGCTAGCTGGTTCAAGCGGTGATCGGTAAAGGCCAATCAAATCCGTTGAGTGGGGTTAATAACCCCAAAGTCACCGCCTAACCTGCGGCGCCGGTTAGTCTTTTACCCGTGAAAAGTGACAAAGTCTATGTATTCAAAATCATAGCACCAAGTCTAAAAGAGTTTCATTCTTTTAGCACAAGCGTCACATCGCGGAGCGGGATTCGATAATCCGCATGCTAGCCGGTTTAAGCGGTGTCGGTAAAGGCAAATCAAATCCGTTGAAGGTGAGGGTTTGCCAAGAATCCTATGAATCTTTGTGACAATGAAAATGACAAATGCAAAGTCACAACAACAATGGAACTACGTCGGCACCGACTTCGCGATTGGTCCCTCGGCGGGCCCTTTGGCGTAGTAACCACCGCTATACCTAGCTTTGGAGGAACATCTTACCAATAGAAAAGAATTCATCAAGACGCCAAATTGAGGATGAACTAGATAACAAGACTAGTCCCCAATTAAGCGGGATGGAGACTCAAGTGTTTCGAGTGGGCTATCATAGAGAGCGACCTCATTGCACCAGAAATGGGATATGTCAACCTAGATGCATGGAGTCAATGGGGATGTACACAAGGGTCAATCATTACTCCTATGTGGTGGTTCATCGGATCTCCCACAGGAGAGTATAGGTCCTAGAGCACCATGCAGGCTTCTTTCATTTCGTGGCGGGAGCCTGTGAGAGCACCTCCTCAAAGGAGACCTTAAATCGGTCCCCAAGAAAAACTCCCAGAGGCGATAGTATACAAGTGAGCCTTGATCTCCTCAAGCGCATATTGATCTCAAAAGGGGAAAAGAAGCGTCAATTTGCGTCTAGCCCTCTCAAGTTGTCCCTAGAAGTTTGAACAAAGGCTGACAAGTTACTTCATGGTCACCCGGTTCCAACCACGACCAACGGATCAACTTGCGTCGGGACAATGAATGCAACTCATGAAAGGTTCCTTCTCGGTAGGATCGATGAAATCCCCATGATGGTCGAACCCTGAATACTCAATAAGGAACATGAGTATAAAGCTGTTCCTTAATTTATGGAAAGTTCACGGAGGATAACCTAATTCTATTCCAACAAGGAGTAGGATTCTCCACCTTGATACTCCAACTAGGTATCGAGAGTCTAAACTATTTCCTATTTTGTTAGAAGTTCACGGAGAATAGTTTTATATTCTTAAGGATAACTTCGACAATCCCCAATTGCTTCCCTTGGGTTGACCCTACCATTTGGACAATTCGTTGTGATGAAAAATGCATGGTGGAGGTTGAATTCGAGAAAATTTTTGATGCGGACAACGTCACATCTCGAGAAAATCCCTCAGCGTAGTGGAGTCACTGCTTGAGCATCGCGATGAGTTCACCAATCAAAGGATGAATCCTCAATATCCTCCCAGGGGTTAGTCTTATGCCAAGCCATGCGGTGGAGATTTCAGCGATTCAAAGCTAAGTCTCACGGAATTGGATGAATAGTTCGACAACTCACCGTCGAGCTAAAAATAAGAAAATTCATTCATCGGCCATCGAGTCAAGATTTGACGGCGGTCAAACAATAAATGCAACGCAGCGACACTTTTAGTTATCCTACAAAGCAGGGATAGCGAAAGAATGGAGAGATCAAGATTTGAAGCCGTTTTCAGGTCCTATTACACCGGCGAAGGTGCGGGCCTATCACATCAAAGTATTTGGCTTCTTCTATAAAAGAAGCGAGGCCGAAACACTTTGGAGGGTATCTGTGGCGTTGAAAATTGCCTATAAGTCCCGAGCGTAGCTTCGTGATGGCGAGAATAATCGACAAGTCATCCGATGAAGTAATGGCAAACCGTTGGCGACACAACAAGTGAGCATAGCATAAGCGCTTTCCTCAAGGCCTAGCGAGTTTTGGTCGGTCCGCTAGGATTAGCGGGCGAAGTCAAGGCGGCCATGGAGTCGAGGCGGCGCCTGACCACGAAAAGAGCTCTCTCCTTCGGTATCGGTGATTCGGAACCTTTGAAGCGATGCGCTATGAGTCGCAGTGAAGGATAAACCAACTTTGAAGCCTCAAATTAAGCTCGGAAAACCGGCGAGAGAAACCCGCCTTCGGTCAAACCGACACCAGGTGTCGCCCAGCGAAGACAGGAAGGTGTCGCCCAGAAGCGACCTGCAATGTTTCGGCGGCGAACACCAAAGGCGAATGGGCTTTTGCCCGGTTCGCCCGCATCATTGCTGTACTATAAAGTAATGGCGGCTAGGGTTTCATTTTCAGAGGTGTGAGATAAAAGGAGATAGCGTAAACTCTTGTGCCTAGGGTTAGAAAATTTCCAAGGAGAGGAAATCAAGATCTAGACTGGCGAGATTTGCGATTCGAGATCCAAAGTTTTGATCGGATCTACAACAACAAACCATCCTTTGGATCAAGCTTGGCCTTGATCGAGAAGATAGAAGTTAGCTTGGCGATCTCGTTCACTCGATGATTAGTTCCTTGGCGAATTAATCTCGTATTAGTTTAGATCTCGGATCGATCGATCTAAGAATTCCCAGTAAAAGGAGGATTTTTAGATCTAGATCGAATCGAGATCTCGTTCGATCAACAGGGAAAGGAATCGCGCGGTGGTCCACGGAATACATCCCCGACGCGAAAGAATCAGCATAGCGAGGATCGATCGCGGATCAGCGTTTGTTAAGGAGGAAAGTTGTAATTTTTATTATTTTTCATTGTAAAAGCCTTATAAAAGTGATTTTATTGAAACTCATTTGTAATCCCATCAAGGTAGAATGATTTCACCAATGAAAAGATAGTGACTTTTCGAGAACATTCTTCTCTTTAGAGGGTTTTGGAGTAATGACTCCAACATCGATCAAGGCGAATCTTGTCCTTGAGATGGTAGCGAACTTTGTAGGATGATGTACGCCACGAATGGTGCAGTTACTTAGGATCCGTAACCTTGTTTGCTTCCTCTTGGTTTACAATTGGTGGCAACTGGATTTTGTTGTTTTCGAAGGTATTTGAAGATGCGGGAACTTCCTCGTCCTTGAGCGAGTAAGTCTTGGGAAACCTCGAACCGGATGGTTTCGATTCGAGTTTGTTGGCGTTGAGTGCGATTCTTTGTGGTGCGTTGTTGTGGCTCTTTGTGGTTGCGGTTGAGCGTTTGATTAGCGTCTGAGACTTTGCGCGGCTTTACCTTTGCCACGGGGACAAAGTTGCGCTTGTGAGCATCCACCATAGGCGACCTCTCTCGCTTTCTTCCTCCTCGTGAATCGCATTTCGGCTTGCTCCACGTATCCTTAAATCTTTCCGGTCTCGGGCGGTGCGGTTCTCATTGCTTCCAACACGTCCAACGACAGGTTGCTATGACAAGTTTGGAGAATGAACTTCTCCGTTATCGGTCTCGGCAATTCATTGCCTTATTCGAACCTCTTGACGAAGTTATCCACTTGTTCCCGTCTTTACGTTTCTCGTCAACAAAGAACCGATGGATACCTCGGTGTCATCGTCGAAGAAATTGGTGAAAACATGCCCTCCATATCATCCCGGCTATTAGCGCTCCACGGTTTGAGGCGGTACCAATGAAGGCGGCTCCACGAGGGTGCCAACGAATGACCGAACCATCAAGGGCTCGTTGCGGGAGATAACACCTAGATGAGACTTGAAGTAGATCAAGTGCGGAATCCCTTTCAAAAGCGGTGTAAAGTTGATGAGGTTGAATTTGGATCTGGGATTGATTCCCACTCCCTTGGGACATGGTAGTCTTTCTTTACCTCTTGGCGGAAATCAAAGTATTGATTTTGCTCTCGAGGTCTTTATTTTCTCATCTCGTTCGGGTAAACTTGGGGAGGAATGAGCGGTGTTATCGCTAGCGTTTTCTTTGGCGGACGCGATCACCTGCGTTTTGGCCTCCTTCCATTGCGTTATTAAGCTATCTGTTAAGTTGACATTATTGCGGCGACTTGGCTCGCCTTGGCGGTTCATTATCGCTGGATCTGTTGGTCATGCATTGCTCTCATCTGGCGCATGGCGGTTCCATTCAAGCTTAAAGTTATCCTTTTGCTTGGTTAGGGCCTCTTCAAGCATCACGGGACACTTGATCCGCGATCATGAGCGCCTCATAAGGTTGTCCTATCTTTGGAAATTATTATCGGAAGCCATTGCGGAGCGGCATCCGACACTTCATCATCGAGGGTAATCCATACGCATCTTGCGATAATTGGGTGGATCTAGGTCGGACCTTGTCGAGTCATTCGTTGCGATGCCGAGGAGCGACGCGTGGCGGCGTCCCTGGCGGTCATATTGATGGTAACACTTCGGCAATTCATCACCACGAGGTGTCCACCTTTTCTTCAGGCGTCTTGACTTGGGTTCGGGCATTCGCGTGCGAGCCTATCAAACCGGCGCCTTTTCAGTCGTTTTAGTGCGGTTGCACTCGATGCTCTTGCCTTGATCGGTTTGAGCACAAGCAAGGCATGTTTGATTAGGCGTTCCTCTTTGGGGATTTACTTGTACCCGGCCGCGATAGTACAACTTCGTCGGTATGAATCTGGAGCAACCTATCGTGTGTTGGCACAACTTCTCCGAGTATAGCGTTGTCATCGTCGGATGAGGCGTCTCCTTACGAACAAATAGGCCTTTCATAAGTCACTGCGCCCGCGGCGTGCGTAGCCAGTGTGAATCTCGGCGGGCTCGGACTTGATTTGAAGCGGTCGCGGCGATTGCGAGTTTCTTCTTGTCTTTGTGGGTGCGACTCCCGTGTCGGGTGACCCATGATTCCTTTAGCGGACCTAAGCGATCTTTAGCGGAGCTTCAGTGCGTGGCGAAGTTAACCGCCGAGAAATTTGGAGTCGGAACCGCAGGAGGTAACCGGCGTCGATGCCACTTTGTTGAATGCAATTTTACGATTTGAGCAGGGCGAGGTAACTGGCGGCGAGCTAGGCTTGGATCTGGGTTCGTCGAAGTTGAAGCCTCGGCGGACTTGGGCTTCAAGCTAGGCGATTGTCGGCGACTTCGGGCGCCTCCCTCTTCAACTGCGGGCTTGTTGCACCAAAGCCCGTGCTTGCGAGCAGGCCTTGGCGCCTCGGATCGTTCACGAAGCGTGGAGCGATTCCGTTTGGCTTCGGACCCATTCATTAAATCGCCCGGCACGTAGGAATGGCTACGATCTCGAACTTCAACCTCGAGTCAACTTGGATCTTAGATCCGCCTCATAGCGGACCCCATCCGTTGATTCTTTTGCACAGGCTAATTGTTTTCGCCCGGTAGCGTCGCCTCGGCGGGCTCTCTTGGAGAGTCCGCGGCGCCATTGAATCGACTGACCGGGGGTTCGGGAAGTTTGGCGTTGTTGGGGCGAGAACCACCGTTGTCTGATCTTGGCGGTGGTGGTGGTAGATTTTCGCCTCGCATCCCGAAGGGTCTTCCTTGCGGCGAGACCATCTTGGACTTCGGGGGCGGATCGGGCGAGGAGGAGGGTATTCTTCATATTCTTACGGTCGAACTTCGAACTTCGACCTCCTCGATGACGGGATCGGGATCAGCGGTTCGCGACCACGGCGGCTTCTTTGTTGGCCGTTGGCTCTTGGTCGCCCGGCTTGTTGCGAGGGAAAGTTGGTTTGATTGTCATTGATTTGAATTTTGCTTACGGCTTCTTTGGCCTGCGAAATTCAAAAGAAATGCCTTTATTTTAAAGCGTACAATGAAAATCAAAAAGATTACAACATCCTTAGTGAACAAACCACGAGGATCTCTATTTTACGGGATCACCAGCTTGCGTGGGTTCTTTACTGTCTTAGGGACTTTTGTTCGTCCGTTGACCACAGCGCAATTCGATCTGGTGTAAACCGGGTTACGGAACTACTGGGCGTAGAGGGCTCGTTTCCGCGAAGGAAGCGAAGCGCTGAGGATCACACTCACGAAGGAGAGGATCGCTGCGGGGATCACTCTCACGAAGAAGGATGGCGGGCGGGTGAATCTACAAGGAGAAATCACCGCTATCCACGAGATTAAGGCGAAGCTTAACCTAGAGGGTATCGTAGTTCGACCGAGTTTTCTTACCCGCGATTTGTGGATCGGCGTTGGCTGGACTTGTACTCGCGGTGCTTTCGGGCAGTGGCGTTGATGGCTTCGTGGATCTCGTGAGAATTCTTGAAACTCCTCGAAAATCCGCCTCAAAGCCAAAGCCAAATCCTCAAATCCAAAAATCCCTCTTAATGAGCAAGACCCTATTTATACAAAAACAAAAGAGAGTCTTGTGACCAGTGGCTCGGCCACTTGGAAAGCCACCGGCAAGTGGCGAGGTGGCTCGGCCATGGTAGAGCCACCTCGACAAGATGGCCAGAGGTGGCTGCCGACCATTCAACCACGACCTACTGGCCGAGGCACCTCGGCCAAGTTGGTCGATGGCTCGACAAAGTGGTAGAGCCTCCTCTTCACTGGCGGGTGGCTCCGACAAAGTGGCGGGCACCTCGCCGAGGTGGCGAGTGGCTCGGCAAAGTGGCGAGCCACCTTGGCCACTTGGTAGGTGCGGCGTCGCTGGCTCGGTCGTCTCGGCGTCGTTTTCGTCGACTCTCGTCGATTCTTCACGATTCTTCGGTCTTAGGGCTTAGTTTTGCTCGGTGATGTCGCCATTGTGTTGGTCCGTGTCCGATCAACTTTGAGCTCAAGCGGTTCGTTTGCATCGCCGGACTAAATGCGGTTGATTCCGATCGTCAGCGTTTGAATTTAGCCAACTTCGCCTCGTTGAGCCGTCGTCGGGTTTCTCCACGGCCAGCGTCGTTTCGGTGGCAAATGCGCTTCGCCGACTCACTTCATGGGTTCGTCGACTGGCTTTGCTTTATCGTTTTCGCGGAATACGTCGGCGTTACGGGTCGCTATTTGTCGGATGGATCGTCGGTTGTCAACCCACCGTTCTGAGTCTTGTTAGAATGCGATAAGCAATTTTTAACACCTACTGATCCCATGCCGATGCGTAGCGACTATGTTGTATCGAGTTATACTGTCAAGCTTATCCAATATAGATATCTGAGACTAATATTGACTATTAGAGTAGTTAGGATGTTAGAGAGTTAGTTTCAGTCTCACATCTGACCATAAAAGACTAACTTCTCTAACATCCTAACTATCTGATAGTCAATATTATTCCGATAGAAGCGATCATGCTCCTCGTCTTTTTTGTGAATAATGATGGTTTGATCTTTCAACTTGATGTGAAGAATGTCGCCTCTCGTGATCTTATTAAGTATTATTTGGAAGCGGCGGACCTTATTGACGCAAAGGACAAATCGGTCGAGTCACGTGATGATATACTAAAGGGCCCCATAATCTACGGGTACTTGGTTAGCCTCGGGGAATAGAGTACGAGTGTTTGGTGAGAACCATGGATGTAGAGAGTGGAGTGGTGACCGGTTTGGCATCGAGAGAGGCCGCTTTACAAGCTCGAAATATATGTCTGGAGAGGGTGCTCAGCGGACGACAAACGATGCACAAGAAATCAGAAAATCGTCGGAGAAAACTAGTTGAAGATGGCCGGAAAAGCTGTTGAGGATGGTGGAAAGAGGACTGACGGCTACTAAGGTTTCAAGGCTCTAATACCATATTATTTGGAGAATGATAAGTTTCTGTATATTTCATTAATCAATATACATATGTGTATATATAGGGAGGTTACTAGAGATGGAAAATATCGATCAAATCTCTAAAGATCGTATCAAATATCTAACTGAATATCTAACTATATTATCTACAAGTATATCATACAATATCTTCAATATTAAGGATGTGTACATGGAGCAACCTCTGGGTTTGTTGCTCAAGGAGAGACTCCAAGTATGTAAGTTAAAGGTGATTAATGGTTTCAAATAGTCATCATGCTGGTTTGAAAATTTTAGCCGTATGATTACTTGACTTTTGAATCAGATGTTCTCAAGTATATTACGGGGTATGGGGATGATATTTCACTACTAGGTAGTGTCACTATAGGAATTGAAGAAACAAAAGACTATCTCATAAAGCATGTTGTTATTAAGGACATGGGACATTCTTGCTACTTCTTGTTTCTTGGATATAAATGTTGTCCATAATAAGAAAGAGATTGTTCTCTCCTAGATTTAGCGAGCTATGTATTTATTGCAGGTAGCAACTATACTTGGCGCAAACCCTAGTAGCACATCTTAGAGCAGAATACTAATTTATGTTAATGATGAACAATAGAGGATAAGCTTCAATATAGGCGACTAGTTGGAAAGCTATTATCTGACCATTACTAGATTAGACATATCCTTGGTTGTGGGGTTGGTTAGTCAATTCATGGAGAAATCCAAACAGCATACTATGTTGGATCAAAAAGGATAGACGTCAAGTTGTAGCTATTGTATATAATAATATACGTCAATGGCAATTTTTCACAAGGGAACCAAGCATTGATTGATAAACATGCTCAAAAGATCAGAATACAGATGCATTTACTAAGTTATAAGTTTTTACAGATTTTCTGTTATGTGTATCAAACTGAGCAAGATTGATAAACATGCTCAAGCTTGAAGGAAGATTAGAGTAATTAACCATGTTAGCAAGCTTAGCAAAGTTATTATTAATCCTACATTGAAAGAATAGGAAATAGTATTCTAGTTGTTGTACTACAAATAATTTTGACTATTTCTCTAGGATTTAAGTTGTTTTGATGAACATTGACTAATAGCGACTAGCGGAGGAGAAAAATACATGGTTGAGTAGAAAATTTTGATAGTGTTAAATTTGGGATTAAAAGAAATTAAGGAACTGATAGTCAATCAAACTGACTCATTTCATGTATTAATACTCTTGATCCAAATGGAGAAACTTCTAATTTTGACAATTTTAGGAAATGAAATAGAAGAGTTACATCCCTATGGCTTGGTGCCGAATGAACATACACAAGATTTTTTATTTTTGTTTGCCTATTTAGACAATTTTACACATTTTATTCAATGACATTGCTTCTCTCTTATGGCTCCCCTCCCATTCCCTTATTCTTTCCTCAGCAACGGAAGCCTGTAATCAATGTGTATTGGCACTCATCAGACCTTAACAAGAATCATTAACGGTAATCATATATCGAAACTAAATAACAATGTTTTTACCTCTTTATCCCAATCTGTTCGATATATCAACCAAAATAGGATTAAAGTTTGAACCACAGTGCCTAGCAACATCCCCACCAAATGCCCTGAAAATCACATACAGTGAAAATTTATAAGCAATCAGACTAAAATACATGAAGAGAACTGAGATTTTCTTGTATTTTACCTCTACTCAAAGTCAAGCTTATAACCAAGGATAAGCCCTAATGGAACACCAAATACATAGTAGGAGCCAATGTTTACGTATGCAACCAATGTTTGCCATCCAGCACCAATTGCAACCCCTGTTGTCATTGGTATTAACAATTTTATCAAAGATTAAAAACTGATTGTAGAAATATTTTCAGGTTTTGCTCATGAAAAGTATGTACCTGAAAGAACAGGTTGAGCGTTGTTCACAATAATTGAGATCACAAGGATGGGAGTGAGGGCAATCACAACCTCTTGCACTTCGTTGGTATTAGTAAACACAGATGGATATTGCTTTCTTGTGATGATCAAGATCAAAGAGAGAAAAACGGCAACAAGAGATGAAGTTATTACGACGACAACAACTGAAAACTTTGCTGTTCTTGGATGTCCGGCTCCAAGTTCATTAGAAATCCTTACACTGCAAATTAAATATATAGATATATTAATTATCAATTTTCCGCTCGAGTTTAATTACATTGAAAGCATCAAATTAGGGTGTAGTTTAAACCTGCCTGCATATACATTCCATCAATAGCAACTGTAATAGTCCAATCCAAAATGTTCATGCTGGAAGTTGCAAAGAGATTAACACAAATATGCAGTAAATATAAATTATTTTCATAACTACATAATTCGAACTTTTGCAACTTGGATATACCATATGGAAAAAGCATCAACAGATATTTCAGCATTCTTGAGATACCCAGCAAAAAGAATCAGTACCGTGAAGTACCACTCCTCCATGCTGCAAGAGCAATAAATAAATAAATAAATAGATAATTAAAATTTATTAAAATACTTAATTAACTAGTTAATTATACACTCAAAAATTACATGAATCAAATTCCAGAATAATTAATAGAACCAGCTCATTAGTTGTTAAACCATGTTTGTGCCTGGATATAAAAAAGTATATGGGAGATAAGGCTTATCTCTTGTGTTAAGCGAAGATAAATCTTTTTTTCTTTTTGCAAGTGAGATAAGAGGACAGAAGTTTGGTAGCAGTCATGCTGTCAGGTGGCTATTTTCTTTAAAAAAACTAAGAAAAAAATTAGTAATTGAATAAGAAAAATAAACATTACCTTTCAATATAAGAGACAATTTGTTTCAAATATTGGCCCCAAAAATCTTATTATAATAGATGCCACCACTTTGCAAACCAGTATGCTCTGAAATTGTAGCAAGTGTTGAGGGTTGCAATTTTATAATCTAAAAAGACCCCGTAGGTTGAGTTTCCTTTTTATAGGACTAAACTAAAACTCACGTAGCGGTGTCGATGATTTTGATCCGCATTAAATTCGTGAAAAGTAGGAATCGGACGTGTGTTGCTCAGGTAACATCTTAAAGTCTTTGTCACTACACTAAGACTCTGAAATTGTGGTGATGGTTGAGGGTTATAACTATATAGTGCTCTTGCTACAATTACTATTATCAGGATGATATATGGATCGAAATATATGATCAATCTTACCATAGCATAACAGCAGAGGCAAGGGAGAGGCGAAAGAAACCCCACATACTATGAAAAGCCTTCCACGAGAATCCATTCCATGCCTCTCTACACCCTCCTCCAACAACATACACAAACTGTGCACCCGCCATGAACACATTAGACAAATTAAGCACCACGGCCGCACCAAAAAGCCCCCACCCCAACCTCAGCATCAACAACCAGCTAAAGAACGTGTGCAACACTAGCGCTACGGCCGCTATCCATGTCAACACCATCATCTTGCTCTGCGCTTGCAGGAACGTCATGATCGGAAAGCTCACCGCGAATGCATAGAGTTGGGGGATTGTCCATATCGTGAATCTCCCTGCGACTGCAGCGATGTTGTCCTGTTGGCCAATGAGACGCAGCAGAGGACCGACGAAGATGTAGACAGGGGTGAGGAGGATGGCAGTGGCAATGAGAATGATCCAGGAGTGCTGGAGATAGACTCCCAACATATTATAATGTCCTGCGCCCCAAGCTTGCCCACATAGTGTTTCTACTGCACTCCCCATCCCTAGCTGTATATATTCATTGATTCGTCCAGTAGATCATGAGATATTATTCTTATATTAAACAGTGCCAATGAGAAGGATAAAAAAAAGTCTTCATTAGCTTTGGAAAATTGTTTTTTAGAGTATAAAACTATGTCGGATAACCCTCACAACAACTTGGAGTTCGGCGTCGCTTACAGGTATCAGAGCAAACCATGACTTGGATCTGCAATATAAATATGAATCCGGTTGTAGTATTTACAATTGCAGTTCTATTTCCAATATTAAACAGATTTTGGTTATTTTGGGTTTACAAATGATTTTGTAAGTGTGTTGATTTCAAAAGACAACAGGGTGATTCCAAATCAGAAGAAAACCAAACCTAATCTGTACGGATAACATAAAAGGGTTTATGGGTTCCGCAGATCATAACCCCCTTGACATTGAGGAGTTTGGCGTATAACCCCCTGAAATTCATTTATTACGCTAAATGCCTTAAAGGATTTTACTTGAATCTCCCAAAGTAAAACCATCAATTCTAAGGTGTTAGGCACCTTCCCATGACGAAAAAAAGAGAGGAAATACCCCCTCGGTCCTAAAGAATCACCCTTTTATCTTTTTTTTTATTATTCATATAAAGTTGTCATGGTTGAGGGGTATTTTCATCTTCTTTAGTCATGTGCTCTGCACATGACGTGTTAGAGATGACATTGTTATTTCAGGGGGTTAAGTTAAAAATCTTCGTGTAATAAAAGAAGTTAAGAGTTTATGTTCAAAACCCCCTAAAGTTCGGGGGCTTCGTATAATTACAATAGGCATGGTGGTTATATGCAAAGCCCCAAAATTGAGGAGGCTTTTCTAAAATTTATCCTAAAAATAAGCACAAGTAGCAATTTTACCATTAAACCCATTGAGAATCCATATATGACGGAGTTGGCGATGGCGATGGCGGCGAGCTCGAGCGTGCCGACCTGGCCAGCGAAAACCAGAGTGATGGCATTGAGAGAGTACTCGCAAGTGAAGGTGAAGATTGCAGGAGCAGCCAAGTACCATAGCTTCTTTGACTCTACTTTAAACTGCTCCCAAAAATCTCCAACACTTTTTATTGGAGGAGAGTCGCCAAGCTCTCCGATTTGAGACACAAAGGTTGAGGCCTCTGAGATCTTTTTGAGGAGCGGCTCTCTCTGGTTGAGCTCCATGTCTTTGGTTTGTTTTGAGGAAATTGGCAGACTTAAAATAATTGCCACTCAACTGTCATAGGGGGAAATAAATATAGGAGACAGCTCAAATTCATTTTACGTCGTTGCCGCATTAAATCCGGAAAGCAACCATAATGGTCCAAACCAAAATGTTCATACCGCACGTTGCAAAAGAAATGAACACAAGATATGCAGTAAATATAAATAATTTTCATAAGATTAGATGACAATCTGTGTTCTTTTAGAGCTTTGGGGTCTTGAGTATACCACATTGACAAGGCTGCAAGAGAAATCTCGGCATTCTTGAGATACCCAGCAAAAAGAATCAGTATCATGAAGTACCACTCCTCCAAACTGCAAGAGGAAAACCAGTTAATTAAACATCATTAAATTAATTAATTAACTATTTAATTAATGCACTAAAAAATAAAGTGCATTCTTGACTTCCAGAACGATCAATACAGCCATCTCATTGTTCAATAAACCAAGATGTTTGAGCAGCACGTGTTCCTATTCAATAAGAACCAGACTTCTAGAAAATTGCTAGATATATTAAGAATATCTCAAAGATACGTCAACTATTGTAGCAGAAGGGGAAAAAAAAAATCCCCCTCTCTTTTTTCACCTTTCAGAGCATAGGTTGACCTAGTGGGTATACAAGATTTTGAACAAACTCTTTCAATTTTAGTGGTTCCCTCTTGTAAATCTAATAATCGAAAACATGATCAATCTTTACCGTATCATAACAGCAGAGGCGAGGGACAGACGAAGGAAAGTCCATATGTGTTGGTATTAGTGACAATTGAAGATAAAGACAATCACACAAAGAATAGACACAAGAATTTCATTGGAAAACCAAGCGGGAAAAGGGTTGAGCTTGGGCTTCGGAGGATACTTTACTATAATGGAATCAACAAATGGGTACAAGGCACCACGGCACCCGACAACCCGACTTCCACTCGGCCCTCACACACCCTCCTTCTTTGTTAACTCAACACTTGAGATCTCTACAACACAAGAGACTCTCCTTCACTCTAACTCTATACTTTCAAGAGAACAAGTGGAAAAATAACTTGGATGATCTTGATATATCACCCCACAATGAGAGTATGCCAATTTATAGGCTTTGATGAACCTTCTAGTCCACCTTTTCATCTTCCAAAATGCTTGGGAATACACAAATCTGTCAGATTCGGATAGGGTACTTTGACTGACCATAACTCCCTCAATACTGCTTCATTTCCTGTGATTCAAAGCTTGGAGTAAACTATGCATGCACCTCTACAACTTTCATGTAGATTTCCGAGCCAATTAATGACTGTATCATGCCCGAAAAGACCATGCAAAACTATATCTGCATGCGAAAAAGCTGCAGCAATAAATAAGTTGGAAATTGAGCCTCCTGTGATCTCCACCTTGGCGAGATATCCAGCGCCCTTTCGAAATTGTCAGCAGCATTAGTCTTGAATAGGAGTTTCAGAATGTCAATCTTCATCTTGATGAGCATCAACTCATCTCCCGCACCTCTCGGTGACTAGGTGCACTCATGAGCTAACATGTCATCATTTAGCGGACTCAAGCAATGCTTGAACTTCTCATGATAGCTGGTTTAGTGAGAAAATCCATTGCATTCTCGTCTATATGAACTTTCTTCACATCGACTTCTCCATTCATGAGCCAATCACGAATCCGATGATAGCGTACTTCGATGTGTTTTGTCCTTGCATGAAATACGATTCTTTGCAAGACAAAGAGCACTCTGTTTGTCACATTGAATTTTTCTGAGTTTTGATTTAGACCCAAATCACTTGCTAAGCCCTTGAGCCATATGGCTTCCTTACGGTTAATGCCGTACTACCGACTTCCGTGGTAGACAAGGCGATGGATTGTAGCATGGATCTCCAAGATATGGGTCCTCCACGCAAGTGAAAATGTATCTGTTGTGGATCTTCTCTTGTCTAAATCTCTGCATAATCGAGAATCGGCGAAACCCGTGATGCCGCCTCTTCATGTTGTCTTTCAAACATAATCCCTTATTTCATGCGCTTCCGGTATCGAGAATCCATTTATGACTTACCAATGATCTTTACCTAGATTTGACATGTATTTTGACACCAGCTCAAAGCTTGAGTGAGATCTGGCCTTGTGCATATCATTGCATACATTAGGCATCCGACTGCACTTGCATACGGAATCTTCTTCATTTCTTCAACTTCAACTTCTGTAGATGGCATCTGCTTTGTACTTAAGTTGAAGTGAGTAGCCAATGGAGTGGACACAGGCTTGGACTTGATCATGTTGAATCTTTCAAGGACCTTTCCAATATACTTGCTTTGAGATAACTATAGTCTCTCATTATCCCGGTCTCTTTTAATCTCCATTCCGAGAATCTTTTTAGCGGCACCAAGATCTTTCATGTCAAATTCTAAACTCAGCATTCCTTTGAGTTCATTTATTTTTTGACATATCTCAAGATGCAATCAACATGTCATCCACATACAACATTAAAATAATCATGTGGCCATCATCAAATGTGCGTGAGTAAACACAACAATCATACTCACCTCTCTTGTAGCCAATTCGGAGCATGAAGGAGTTGAAGCGTTTGTACCATTGTCTTGGTGATTGCTTGAGCCCATACAAAGACTTCTTCAATCTGCACACAAGGTCTTCTTTTCCTTCTTCCACAAATCCTTCTGGCTGAGCCATATAGATGGTTTCCTCAAAATCTCCGTGAAGAAAAGCTATCTTCACGTCAAGTTGTTCTAGCTGCATGTCATGCTGTGCTACAAGAGATAGCAACACCCGAATGGATGTATGCTTGACCACCGGAGAGAAAATTTCATCATAATCTACTCCTTCCTTTTGCAAGAACCCCTTCGCAACTAACCTTGCTTTGTAGGTAGGAGCCTCTGCTTCCTTTATGCTTTCTTTCTTCCGATAAACCACTTGGAGCCAATGATCTTTCGATCTTGCGGTTTCGGAACTAACTCCCAAACGGAGTTCTTATGGAGAGATTCCATCTCCTCCGACATAGCACCTATCCATTCTTGTCGCTCATCATTTTTCATGGCTTCTTTGAAAGTAGAAGGACCTTCTCCGCTAGCTAAGAGTGCATAGCAGGCTTCATCTTCCCATCCGAATCGTTGAGGAGGCTTGATGACTCTTCTTTGTCTTGATTGTGCAATGCTTGTAGGTTCTACATGAACCTCTTCGGCTTGTTGATGTTCGTCGTGTTGCTCCACCTCAGCTTGACTTTCTGGAATATAACCTTTCGTTGACAAAGGAATTTCGATGCGACAATGATCCTCATCTTTGTCAATAGCTTCGACTCAAGTCTTTCATCAAACACAACATCTCTACTCAGCACTTTCTTCTTGTTTTTCAGATCCCACAACTTGTAGCCTTTCACTCCCTTCTCAAAACCGAGAAAAATGCACTCTAGTGACTTTGGCTTCAGCTTGTTCCGTTCATCACTCGGAATATGAACTTACGCCTTGCATTCGAAAACCTTCAGAGTAGAATAGTCAACTTCTTTGTCCGACCATACTTCTTTGGCACATTTGAAGTTCGGCGGCTTAGATGGTGACCGATTAACTAAGTAGACAGCATGGTTAACGGATTCGGCCTAGAAAGACTCGGGCAAACCTGCATGAAGTCTCATGCATCTTTCTTTCTCCATGAGAGTCCAGTTCATCCTTTCCGCCGCGCCATTTTGTTGCGGAGTTTTCTTTATGGTAAAGTGTCGCGTAATGCCTTCTTGCTTGCAAAATGCTAGGAATCTCCCATCACGATATTCATCTCCATTGTCGCCATAAATACTTGATCTTAGGCCGGTTTGGTTCTCTACTTCCGCCTTCCATTCTTTGAACTTCTCAAAGACCTCAGATTTCTTCCGCATGAAGTAGACCCAAATTTTTCGTGAATAGTCATCCATGAAGGTGACAAAATAGCGAGCACCACCATGAGATTTTCTAGGTGTCGGCCCCCATACATCGAGTGAATATAGTCAAGAATCCCCTGCTCGATTCTCTTTGTTTGTAGGCTTGAATGAGACCTTGCATTGTTTTCCAAGTATGCAATACTTGTAGAAATCAACTTGCAATTCTCCATGTTCTTCAACGACTTCCTCTTGTGTAGCTCCTCCATAGCTTCGCTCACTCATATAGCCAAGACGAAGATGCCATAGATGGTAGAGTCTTTCTTAGAGTCAATCTTGGAGTCCTCCTTGAAAGTTGTGGATACAACAACTTCACTGAGACAATATCTCCTAGAAGCTTGTACAAGTTGTTGGGAAGCTTCTCTCGCTATGATCACCATCGAGCCCTTACAAATCTTGATCTTGCCTCCGCTTTGAGGAGTAGGTGAGGCCACTTGCATCTAGAGTGCCCAAAGAAATCAAGTTCTTCTTGAGTGCGGGGACATGCCGCGTTGTCGAAGAAGTCGCGAATGATACCATCATACATCTTCACCTTTTACGTGCAATCTGCCGATGACCTTGCAGCGGCATTTTTCCCATAAGGACTTCACCTCCATCTTTCTTTTCATATGTGTCAAACCAAAACTGTTTGCACACATATGGAAAAACAACTGAATCAAGAATCAAAGAATCGAAATAGTTTTACGGATGAAGCGAAGAAGCTCGGCACTATTCCGTGGCAACTCCGGTAGTAGAGGTGGTTTGATTTCTTCCCTTCTTTCTCGATCGCCTTGAATTTTCGCAGTTCTTCTTGAAGTGGCCTTTCTTATGGCGTAGTAGCACTCTTTATCCTTGTGGCTCTTGGATTTAGATCTCCACGGTTGTCCAACTTGGCACCTTTCTCCTTGGATCGACCGATCGTTCATGTAGTACGTAAAAATTGCGAAGGCGGCCATATCCGCGAAACACTATCAATGAAGGTTACAAGGCGGCGACTTTCCGACAACAAAGGAGAATCGAGAAGCTAATGTCTCCAGTACAAAGTTACAAGTTGACAATCCTTGTGAAAAGAGATCATAAGTATTGATCTCTTCAAAGCAAAATCGCGGGCTCACCCGGCGTCTCAATTCAAAGCGGGACGCTTCCGCGTTCAATTCAAAATCACGGAGCACATGGCGGCGTTCGAAGCCAAAGCAGCGGAGCACATGGCGTTTCAATTCAAAGCAGCGGAGCACATGGCCCGGCGTTTGAAGCTAAAATCGGCACATGGCCAGCGTTGAAGCCCAAGCAGCGAACACATGGCCAGCGTTTCAATTCAAAGCGGAGCACATGGCCAGCGTTGAAGCCTAAGCTGAGCACATGGCCAGCGTTGAAGCCTAAAGCGGAGCACATGGCGTGTTCAAAGCTCAAGCGCGAGCTTCCAACCCGCGTCCTAGTTAAAATGTAGGCGGAGGTCTATCCAGCGTTCCTGCACTAAATGCGGGCGAGACTTGCTCTAGAACGCGAACTGCGTTTTGACTCATTCAAACATGAGTTGAGCGGTTCCTCAACCGTTTGAGCAATTTAAGGGGTGGTTACACCCACTAAACCCATTATGGAGCATTTTAAGGGGATGGTTACACCCCTTTAACCCCTATAAATGGGGGGTTTTCACAGCCAAATGGGGGAGGTTAAAAGGTTTTTGGCCGGAGAACTAACAAAGGGGAGAGAACCAGTTTCCTCTGTGCAGCTGTGATCGGCGTGACAATCGGACCTTCATCCGTGGTCTGATCGGAGTGAAACTTGGAGGGCAGCCTCAACACTCATCGTTCCTAATTCTGAACGGTGGAGATTGATTTCTACCGGTTGGATTTGGAGATATTGAGGTTTTACCGAAGCCAATTGTGCAGAGAACGGTTTCTTCTGTGCAGCTGTGATCGGCGTGACGATCGGACCTTCATCCGTGGTCTGATCGGAGTGAAACTTGGAGGGAAGCCTCAACACTCATCGTTCTTAATTCTGAACGGTGGAGATTGATTTCTACCGGTTAGATTTGGAGATATTGAGGGTTTACCGAAGATCTCCTTTGCTGGCATCAACTCTCCTAGAGAGTTCTTAACCTCGTCCAGAGTTCTTAACTAATCCTTTTCTAAAATCAACTCTATCAAAGAGTTCTTAACTCGTCCAGAGTTCTAAACTTGCTCCGGCGAGTTATTTTTCAACCTCGTCCCACGAGTCAAGGCGATCGGATCGTCAGCGGGATACAAGATTCAAGCTCCCACGCTACCGTGAAGAACCCAGATTAAATAAAGGTTCTCGTTGATCCTTCTCTTTTTTGTAAATCGGGCAACCGATCGAGGAATTTGTAATTTCTTTTTATCTAAGTCGGTTAGAGAGAGAGATTGCATTGAGTGTATTCATTATTCTTCAAATAGAATAGATCAATTTTATAATTTTCCTCGCGAACAAAGATGGCGACTCCGTGGGGACTAGCTTCACGAGATGATGAAGAAGTGGTGGCGCAATCTCCAATCATGCATATTCTTTTGCGAGCTATAATCGAGAATTGAATAAACTCAGAAATACATCAGTTAAATAATTTAAAGTTGTGTAAATTATAACTATGCGAGAAATTCTAATTTACTTTTCCAGTCACTTTTTCTCAATTTTTTACATTTTTATTTTTAAAATTGTTTTCTGAAAATAAATTGTTGTAATATTTTCTATCTTTTATAATTATTTACAATTTTTATAATTCCAGTCAATTTTTATAATTGTTAAAATTTTATTTCTGAAAATATTTCGGTTTTCACTTAAAGTAAGATTTTCGGTTTTGATACTAATATTTTCTAAATATTTTTATAATAATTGTGTTAAATTTTTATTTTTAGAAAAAATATAATTGGTTTCGACAAAATATAATTTTTAAATATATTTTATAATTTTTCTAAAATTTTGAATTTTTCTTAAATATTTCTAAATATTCTAATAATTTCGGATTTTAATATTTATTTTTAAAATTTTAGTTTGTTAAATATATTTGCGGTTTTCTTAGGTAGTTAATTTTTAAGATCATATGTTATATGATAATTTTCCGATAATAAAGTGTTCCAATATTTTTATTCCAATTTGTTACATTTTGGATTTTCTGAAAATAAATTGTTGTAATATTTTCTATTTTTTATAACTATTTTGGGTTTTTATAATTCCAGCCAATTTTTATAATTTTTAAAAATACATTTCTGCA
>WHSE01000211.1:0-37808 GCA_012295165.1 Asparagus setaceus
CTAACACGCCGCCGTTTAGTCTTTCTCGCATTGAAGAAGCACATCGAAGTTCGATTCGGGGCATTTTATCCCTAAGCCTAAGAAGGATAAAGCCAACGCCACACGCTGCTCGGGTTAGTCTTCCCATGAAAAAGACGTTTCACGATTCAACATCGTAGCATTAAGTCCAGAGAGTTTCATTCTTTAGCACAACGCTGTGTAGAACGGATTTTAATCTACATGCTAGCCCAACTCAAACGGCAGCTGGTAAAGGCTCATCAAACCCGCTGAAGGCCATGGGCAATAACCCTAAAGTCAACGCACACGCTGCCCGCTTAGTCTTTTCTCCATTGAAGAAGACACCGAGTTCGATTTCGGGTATTTCGTTCCGAAGTAAGAAGGACGAAGTCTACGGCAACACGCTGCTGTCGGTGGCTCCTTGTCCGAAAAGAGTACAATGGCCTATGTATTCAATATCATAGCAACAAGTCTAGAAGAGTTTCATTCTTTAGCACAACGCCACGCATGAACGGATCCCGATAATCCGCGACGCCAGCCTAACTCAAACTGGGTTGGAAGGCTAATCAAACCCGCTGATGGTCGAGGGTTTGCCAAAATCCTATAAGTATTATGGTTAATTATTTCACGGTAAAAGAATCATAATAAATAGTGAAAGGGACGGATCTTATTCATTTGAAGCAAATATAGAAGGAGCTACAATTATCGGTAGACAATTGATTCAAGTTATGATAATACATCTAAATAAAAATCGAACGACCGCCGAACAAAGAGAACGAAAAGTCTCGCAAAGACATCGACTTCACCGGCGCTAATCCAAGAATGGAAGGAAGGTCGCCTTTGACAGCCGCTAATTTTTCTCCCCGATCGCCGAACCCCAGCCTTGGCTTCCTTCTCAAGTTCCTCTCACAAGGCAATAGTACCGCGATGTTCCCCGACGACGCCGAGGACTTGCTTTCACGCTCGACATCCTCGACTTCGTGCACTCACGCACGCGAAATCCTTCAACGCCTTCTCCCTTGAACACCCCGACCTCGTGACGCTCAACATGGGTGCGGTACAAGTTTTATTTAGCGACGTTGCCGCCATATGAGTTCAAAATGATCTCTTGCTCGATATTTTCTCGGCGCTGCTCACGAAGCCTTGATCCAGCTTCGCCGACGAAGTCAGATCACCATCGCGATGATTCAAAAAGGCTAAATCCTCCACACGCAGATGCAAGAGTTACTAGTGAGCTTTTGCTCACAACGATTAGCTAGCCGAGGGCCACCAACACGCTGAATTTCCTCCAAGATACTCAATATGAATGGGCGTAGACCATAAAGTCGCCCATCTAACCTCGATAATAGAGATCGCCGCTTCAAACCATTCTCCAACAAACGAAGGAGACCCATCACGTAATCCGAGTCGAACGGCATTTTGGCCCTGCACCCCGAATAGTTGAATCCGCGGGAAGTGGTCCGCCAAGATTAACATGGGGCCTCCACCCGCCTATACTGGCTGGGTCGGAATTCCGGTTTCACCAAGGCCGTAGGGAGGCTGTGGAGCGATGATGGAAGCGATCCTCAAACTCGCCATCCAAAATTATGATAGTAGGCTCGAAGCCATGGGTTTCTTCATGCGAGTGTTCGCCCTCCGCTGTTCGCCGGTGGAAAAGGCCTCTCCTGATGACCTTGAGAATCGACTTGACATTGGGAGCCTCGGCAGATCTAATAATCATCGGAGCATCCGCCACCACAAGAGAACAAAGGGTTAATGTGATCATTAGGAGGAATATCTTGAAAAGGAAACAAGATAAGGCGAGAACTCTTCTCGTAAACCCATGAGATCGAAGTCATTTACCTTATAACGGTACGACGATTTCACTCCAGACGAACACCCGGAGAACGACAATATAGTCGCATGAACAAAGCAACAATATATCCCGCTCTACTGCATGAGAGCCTCGCTAATAACATCGACGGTGATTTTGAAGCCTCAATCCTCACGAAGGAGAATCTCGCTCTTCCCAATCGTCACAAAGGAGAACGAAGGGTCATAACGAGTACACACTGGCGCCGATCCTCACTAAGGAGAATCTCTCTTCCCAATCGCCCCACCTAAGGAGAACGGCTGGTCATAACGAGTACACACCAAGGCCGATCCTCAATGTAAGGAGAATTCGCTTTTCCCAATCGCCACAAAGGAGAACGGCTGGATACAACGATATATGTACGAATATGATGACGCCGCACCACCGAAAGAAGAAGGCGCAGCATTCACGCCGCCGCGGCGAAGTTGATCGACTCGAACGCTGCGGATCTTCCCACCGACATCGAAGCCGCAAAAATACAACAAAAGTCGATACATGGCTAAAAATCGAAATACAATGAAGTCCTGTTAGTCGCTGCCAGGCCACGACCGAGATCGAACGACGACATGGTCCGACAAGCCACACAACTCAGCGACCGAATCCAGCGACCGAATCCAGCATCAGCCGCTGCTATATGCCGAGCCGCCGGCTGCCTGGCGCGGCGTTGCTGGGCCAGCTGGGCCACATAGGCCACTACAGTAATCTTTTACGCTGGCAAGCATATTGGCGCTTCGCCAAGACTGGCGCTTTCGTCACGGGCCATTGCCATTTCTACCATAAGGCCGTATACCATGGCTGGCGCCTAATATGGTCACATTTACAAGACTGCTGGTGCCGCATTTCAATACGTTAGCCGGCTGGTCCGCAGGCTCGCCACTCGCCGACGCCCTTCTCCTTGTGGTCGGCGTCACCAGACGCACAAAAGAGGGAGGAAAAGAAGAAAAGAATTTACAAAACCCCTCGCACATACCTCGCTGATCTGAGGAGACGAGACGGCGCCAGACGAAGAAGAAAACAAGACGAAAGCACGAAAGCAATGGCCTAGGTCAAGAAAAAGAGGGTTTGTGGGTATTTATAACAATCCCACATAGACCCAACTTTGAACAAGGACTCCTATTTGGCAAGAAGTAGGAATTCTAATTGGAGCTCAAATCAACTCTAATTAGGACTCTAATCAGCCCCTAATTAAGAGTCCTAATTGGAACCTTATCCGATGTCAAATTAGTGCCAAATCAGTCCGCTGATTGACTCCTACCCTCCGCCAAGTTTGGAAAGATTCTCAAGATTTATTCCTAATAACACCCCTAGCAGACCCCCATCGACATCAACGCTGCCGCCTAATCCTACTCCAACTAGGATTACGAGTATAAACCGCTTCCTAATTTGTCGAAGTTCCTAAGAATATTCTCACAAGAAATATTCTTAGGATAACTCGATCGTAAGGATTGCATCGACGCCGATCAACGCTGCCGCCTAATCCTACCCAACTAGGATTACGAGTATAAACCGCTTCCTAATTTGTCGAGAAGTTCCCTAAGAATATTCTCACAAGAAATATTCTTAGGATAACTCGATCGCGGCGGATTGCATCGACATCAACGCGTCGCCTAATCCTACTCCAACTAGGATTACGAGTATAAACCTCCTAATTTGTCGAGAAGTTCCCAAGAATATTCTCACAAGAAATATTCTTAGATAACTCGATCGTATGATTGCATCGACGCATCAACGCGCCGCCTAATCCTACCCAACTAGGATTACGAGTATAAACCGCTTCCTAATTTGTCGAGAAGTTCCCAAGAATATTCTCACAAGAAATATTCTTAGGATAACTCGATCGCAAGCGGATTGCATCGACGATCAACGCTGGCCTAATCCTACTCCAACTAGGATTACGAGTATAAACCGCTTCCTAATTTGTCGAAGTTCCTAAGAATATTCTCACAAGAAATATTCTAGGGATAACTCGATCGTAGGATTGCATCGACGCCGCATCAACGCCGCCTAATCCTACCCAACCAAGATTACAGTATAAACCGCTTCCTAATTTGTTGAGAAGTTCCTAAGAATATTCTCACAAGAAATATTCTTAGGATAACTCGATCGCGGCGATTGCATCGATTTATCAACGCCACGCCTAATCCTACCCAACTAGGATTACGGTATAAACCTGCTTCCTAATTTGTCGAAGTTCCTAAGAATATTCTCACAAGAAATATTCTTAGGATAACTCGATCGCAAGGATTGCATCGACATCAACGCTATCAGCCAATCCTACTCCAACTAGGATTACGACATAACCGCTTCCTAATTTGTCGAGAAGTTCCTAAGAATATTCTCACAAGAAATATTCTTAGGATAACTCGATCGTATGGATTGCATCGACGCCATCAACGCCAGCGCCAACTACCCAACTAGGATTACGTAGTATAAACCGCTTCCTAATTTGTCGAGAAGTTCCTAAGAATATTCTCACAAGAAATATTCTTAGGATAACTCGATCGTAAGGATTGCATCGATCACGATCAACGCCTAATCCTACTCCAACTAGGATTACGGTATAAACCGCTTCCTAATTTATCGAGAAGTTCCCAAGAATATTTTCACAACAAATATTCTTAGGATAACTCGATCGTAGCGGATTGCATCGACGAAACCAACGCTGCCTAATCCTACTCCAATCGTGATTACGAGTATAAACCGCTTCCTAATTCGCTGAGAAGTTCCCAAGAATATTCTCACAAGAAATATTCTTAGGATAACTCAATAACCCTCAATTTTCTCCTATTGTGGAACCTTAAAGAGGGATAAATTGACCTACTCGACGAGGCTTATATTGACGACAACGCTTCTACCAAAAGACTCCTCCCATCGCACTAATGCCAATTGCGGCGTTGTCGCCGAAGGCCTCATCTCAACATTGGAACGGAATAAATTCCTCCCACTATGGATAATAGTACCCGAAAGGGAGTAATGCAAGAGCGACGCCAACCAACGCCAATTGCCGCCAAAAATTTATCGATCAACGGCCAATCCACACCGGTCAAAGCTGTCCGACTCACGAATCGAAGCTAGGACGAGGGTTGAAACCCAAATGGTCTCCCTCGCTTCGACAAGGAATCCTCTGAGTATATCTCCATGAAAGATCAGTCCTCCCGCCAGGTTAAACCAACAAGACACGGATGACGTAAGAATTAGCCGATCGGGGTTACGAACCCATGTACCGAATAATGTACCAATGTGTCGCCAACAAGGAGTTCGCCACATAATGAAAGTCCCAAAAGTCCGATGGTTAGTTAAACAACAACCAACCGACACGAAGTTACAAACAAAACTCACCCATCGCCTTCAAATCAAGATAACGGTCGCATAATAAATGCAAAGACCGCGATCTTATCGTGAATCCTACAAAGAACCGATGATCCGAAGAATCAAGACTTGAAGCTATCTTTGGGACCTCAACCGATCGGGTGGAACTACATGTCCAAAGCATCTCGCATCATCAAGAATCGACCAAACGCTTTGGAGGGGGTATCAGAGGCATAAAAATTGCTTATCGCATCTCGAACGAAACTCGGACGGGGTTGGCAACTAACAATCCATTCGACAAACCGACGCCACAAAACGATCACGCCAACAAAAGCAAATCGACGAAATATAAAGTGAGCTCCGCGCGCATTTGTGCCAATGAAACGACGCGCAAGGAAGCTGACTAAACTCAAACGCTGACGCAGATGGAATCAACCGCATTTAGTCCGCCAATGCAAACGGGCCGCTTAAGCTCAAAGTTGATCGGGCACGGATTCAAACACAACGCGACATCACCGAGCAAAACTAAGCCCGAAGACCGAAGGAATCGACTAAGAATCGACGGAGAAACGACTAAGCGACGAAAACGCCGCAAGACGGCCACTGCCAAACCCCTACCAAAGCGTTAAGGTAGGTTTCAGCACTTTGCCGAGCCACCCTGCCAACTTGGTCGAGGTGCCCCGCCAAGCGGTCGAAGTTTCTACACCATGGCCGAGCCACCTCGCCAACTCTGAAGAGGTGGCTCGGCCAAGGGCCGAGCCACCGTTGGTCGGCACACCCCTCCATTGTATAAATAGTGTCATCTTCAAGGGCCCCGAGGCTTGGATTCTGGGGATTTGGAAGAGCTTGACTTCAAGAATTCTTGGAGATCTACGAGTAACGGGCGACGGCCCCGAGCAACAGTACAGCGACGACGCCGCATCTACAAGTTTAAAGGTAACCAATTCGGTCAACTACGATACCCTCTAGGTTAAGCTTCGTCTAATCTCGTGGATAGCGCCGCGGATTTCTCCTAGTAGATCTCACCCGGCCCGCGATCCTCTCCTTCGCGGAGTGTGATCCCCGGCTTATCCTTCTTCGCAGTGTGGATCCTCAGCGCCGCTTCCGCGGAAACGAGCCCTCGCGACGCCTCAGAAGTTCCAACCCTGCCCTACTCGATCGGGATTGCGCTGCGGTCCACGGACACAAAACCCCACGCAAAGAACCCACGCAAGCTGGTGACCTCGACATAACGTAGATCCTCGTGTTTATTCACAAGGATAAAAGTTGTAATCTTTTTGATTTTCATTGTACTTTAAAATAAAAGGCTTATATTTCTCTTTGAATTTTGTAGGCCAAAGAAGCCGTAGCAAGTTCAAATCAATGACAATCAAACCGACTTTACCGCAATAACCTCAAACCGACTCTCGCCAACGCTAGGAAGCCCGAGCCCGCCCAAAAGCAATAACTCCATGCAGTTCAAGTCGCTACATAAGCAGCACGCGTGCATCAATCCCAACAAAAGATGGACAATATTAGCTTGAAGAAAAGTTTATTTTTATTGATCGAAGACTCTATTACAGTTTACACTCAAACTATCCAATTACAAGGATGATGGGTATTTGTTGCTATTTGCTACTACCCTATATTCCTAAGATATGGGTAGTGTGACTACCGAGGAGCATACACGAAGCACTAAGCTATAACTCGTGCACCCTTAGCCATAATAAGATTGGTAATAGGAAGAACCCTCTTGCAATGTGGTCAACCATGTCAAGAGGAAGAAGCACTTCCTATGGTCAAAAATCGACGTCGCCTCGAAGTTAGCCACGCGACGGCTAATTACGATCTAGGTTCACTTTTGTGACACCTAGTTACCGTCTGAGTTCGGCCATGGAGACCCAAGGGTCTTTCTTCAAGCATCATTTCGGCCGAATAGCCTTACGAAGAGCATGGCATTCGAGGCTCCATGCATCTCGTTCGCGATCAAGTTCGTGCCAAGCCTTCAACTGATTTTGGATAATCCCCTAGAGCATCTCTTTCTCGGTCAATAGCAACTCCGCCAAATGACGGAGTACGCGTAGTTCATCCACTTGATTACCTTGAACTTGGGCTAACTCCTGTTGGAGTCTTTTGATTTCAGCTCCTCTATTGAGGAGCATCTCCGGCCTATGCGACGTTGGCGCAGCCATGGAGAAGAAGAGGAAGAAGATGAGGCGATGAGAATGGATGAAGTCAGCTACTATTTATAGCCCATTTTAGATCCTAACTCCCAAGAAAATCACATCTTAGAGATCCGATTGGACTGCATAAAGAGGCTAAGACTTAGCCTAAAACTCTCAAATCAGAAGGATCTCGTGGGATCTTCAATCAAGAGATCTCAGCTGCAAATCACGGCACAAATCCACAAGCGAATCCCAACAAACTTCGCCAAGCCAGCAAGCGTCGCCAGACGACGAACCTCGCAACAAACAGTTCAAAACGAGTCGAAGCCAAATCTAATGTCGCCAATCAACGAACTGCGCAGCACAAAGTTGAGCAACCTTCGCTCACATCCAAGATCAGTTGAACTTCGCTGATTTCCCAGCATCACCTCAGCAACGAAGAAGGCGAGTTTCGTTCCAAGCATGGATTTGGACGAACGCAAGCATCATCGAACCTTCGATACAAGTCTACAACCAAGGAAGCTACGCTCAACAAGACACCTCTAGCAACCAAGTAGGCTTAATGAAGACAAGTTTTTTCAAGACAACTCAAGCTACGCTCAACAAGACACCTCCGGCTACTAACCCAAAATCCCCGCTACAAGTCCAATGCGGATCTTGAAAACTTTGGGGGTCTTGTAGATGGTCAAAATGTATTTTTACTTAGGCCGATGATCGACTTGGATCCAAGAAGTGAACTTCACGGGCTAAACACTTCAATGGGCCCAAAGTAAAGCCCATAAAAAGCTATAGCGAAGGTCGCCTAATGATTGAAGCGAACCTCGCTAAAAGTACGTTGACTCGACCCAACCAAGTCGCACGAAGTCGACTTCGCGAACACGCCTTTAAAACCGACTCAAAGGCGTTATTAGTCGGCCAAGCCTAAGAGTCGAATCGCGGTCAAATCAACTCATAGCGAAGCTCGCCATTAATGAACTCCACCCACGCCACTCAAGTGGACCAAGTCATCCACCTCCGAAGAAGGCGCACCCATGTTCGCAGTGACCCTCGCCCGCACTCACAGCGACCTTCGCCCACCCCTTCAACGGACCTCGCCAAGGTCACGAAGTCCGCCCAATAGCCGTTTCAAAGCTATTCTTAGGGGATAACCGCTCCCCCATTATCTCCTACTTTAATGGCCACTTAATCCATAATTAAAGGGGCCATTAACTCTCTCTTTTAGCCTATAAAAGGAGAGAGGATCATCCATTCAAAAAGGGGTTCGGAAAAATATAGAAACCACACACGCATTCGTGAGCTCTTTGAGATTTTGCTAAGAGAAGACTGTGCTAGCTTCTGAGCAATCCACAATCAGCAAGAGACCCATCGTCTTAGTCGGTTCATCAACGGAGTACAAGATCGACGCTCCATCTAAGACGCAGACAAGAACCCTAGGAAAAAAATAAATTTTCCTTGGTTTCAATTGTAATTCTTTTATTGTAATCTGGCAATTACAATACAAAAGAACCTCAAACAACAAGATTACCTACAGCTTGAAGAAAGTCCATGGAAGTCTTTTAATGTACTTGAATATTGGAAGAAAGAAGTCGACAACTACCCCGTTTCTATCATCAGAAGCTA
Source organism: Asparagus setaceus (assembly GCA_012295165.1). Lineage (NCBI taxonomy): Eukaryota > Viridiplantae > Streptophyta > Magnoliopsida > Asparagales > Asparagaceae > Asparagus > Asparagus setaceus. The sequence goes on from WHSE01000211.1 coordinate 8,923, forward strand.
GAGATATATTAACTCATCCCGCCACGCCGTGATCGAAAAGTGCCTTTTCAGGTGGGAGAGTTGTTTCGAATGGAGAACACAACTTACAGCCGCACGCTGGAGATGTGTGTGCTTAAAAGACTGCTCGATGCGTAAGAACGGTCGGGACAAAGAAACAAGACCTTTCCTTAAAGAATTTGGCGAATATAACTTCGGAGGAATTCGGTCCTTCAATATTAATGGTTAATTTTTTTTCCTTTTTCCTTTTATATTTATAATTTAAATTTAAACTAAAGGAAAGTTATTAACTTCCCGTGGACGTAGGTCTTCCATCGAAGTCTGAACCACGATATCTTTGTGTTTGTGATGTTTTATCTTTATACAATGTCTCTCATCGTGTGTGTGTGTGCGGTGTGTGTATTATTTTAAAAAAGAGTAAAATAGAAAAGAAATAATTTAAATATAATTTAATAGATACAAATATAAATTTAATATAGTTTATAAATTAAAATTTAAAAAGGAAAAAAATTAAAAACCCATGGGTCGCACCCACGACCGTGGTCGGCCGGGTTCGACCACCCACCCCTAAAGGGTCATTGTGTCGGCCGGGTCCAAATTCTAGACCCGGATAAGAGAAATGGACACAACCCACTCTCGACCTAGGGCAGCCCGGTCGGACCCTCGCCTTGAACTCAGGGCGGGTCACGCCCGAACTCAACCCGCCCACTTCACCCCTATTTTAGGTTGTTGTATCCGCATGTTAACTTTAGCCAAGCACCTGTTAACTGTATCCACTACCTGTTAACTTTATTCAGCACATGTTAACTATATCCAATATCTATTAACTTTAACCAATAACCTAACTATATGCATACTGCTAACTTTAGCAAGACCTATTAACTATACCCAAGACTGCTAACTTTAGCCAAGCACTGCTAACTATACCCAAGAATCGTAAATATTTTTATATATGTGTTTCGGTCGAAAGCTGGTTTCTTTGTCATTTTCATTAATGAAAATAAGAGAAAATTACACGTGTAACTCTCTATTACAAAGTAATTTGAATCGCTTTCTCACAAACACGAACGTAAGAGGCTACGAGCGATCTCCGCTATGGGATTCTTGGCCCGCGCCGGGATGCATCCGTGGACCACCCGAAAGCAACGCCTAAGTCGACATGAAGGGGTGTAGTTTATGTTTCATAAGGAAACAATAACTTAAGCAAATATCTTAGCCAAGTAAGATATCTACTCTTCCCAAGAATTAAGGCAAAGCTTAATCTCGAGGAATCTCCAAAGGAAGCTTCAAGAACGCTCTTGATTTGATGAGGAGTTCACTCTTGGATCTTCAAGATTCACCAAATGACTCCTCTCTATGCTTTTCCTTCTCTGAAAATAATCTCCCCTTGATTGATCCCCCCAAAGAGAAGCCTCCCTTTGATCGGTCCCAAGAAGTCTCCTCCACTCCCAAAAGAAGTCCCACCCTTGGTCGGCCCCCTCTAAAGAGAAGCCCTCTTTTTTTATAGGTGATTTAGGGGTGTAACCGCTCCCTTAAAATTCTCCTTGATGAGGGTTTAGTGGGGTGTAACCACCCACTAACCAGAGAACAAACTCTCCTTAAAAAACTGTCTTTGGGCGCGACACTTTTTTGTGTCTCGGTCAAAGGCCGCGGCAGTTTTGACCATCTTGATTGTTTTGGCCATAACTCCCTCGTCTGATCTCAGAATAAGGTGATTCAAGATGCGTTAGAAAGCGGATGAGGAGAGTTACAACTTTTATTTTTTAAGATTCTTCAGATTCAAATCGTATCATAGCCAAACTGTCTCGTTTTGGCGAGACAGTTTAGACTGTCTCGGCCACTGCGAGACAGTTTTGACTGCCTTGACCATTTTGATGATAACTTCCTCGTTTAATCTCCGAATGAGGTGATTAAAGATGCGTTGAAAAGCTGATGAGGAGAGATAAAACTTTTATTTTTTGAGATTCTTAAGATTCAAATCATATCATGGCCAAACTGTCTCACTTTGGCGAGACAGTTTGACTGTCTCGGCCTCGCTGAGGCGGTTTGGCTGTCTTGACCATTTTGATGATAACTTCCTCGTCCGATCTCCAAATGAGGTGATTCAAGATGCGTTGGAGAGCTGGAGAAGATATCTAGAATATCCCTTTAGTGAGATACACCGAGCAGAGTCATTTCCGCGGCATTAGATAATCCTCCTTGACTCAGATAATGACGTTCACCGTCTTTTCTCTGGTATGAAGTAGATTAGAGTTCCATAGGTAATTTTGATGCCTACAGATACCCCCTCCAAAGTTTTCAGACTCCACTATATTTTATCGAGGAGTCTGGAATACTTTGGATAAGATGAGTCCTTACGCCCAGCGTTGGACTTTGTTGAATGGACTCATGAATTGCTTCTTAATTTACGGCTCTGTGACGTCGTTGACCATCTTTTGAAATCAAGAGCTGGGGTTGTTTGATTGATATTGATGAGAGTCGGTTAAAGCGATTATCTTTGTCCGGAGGCTTGCGATTGAGTCAGCTTGAACTTCCAAGCAACTTGAATGAGAATCTTCTTGAGAATGCTTGAGCCGGAGGGATGTAATGGCACATTTGCAGCGGCAATGAGCTACAAAGTGCATTAAAATCATGGTGGGAGAAAGTGTTCAACCCCGGCTGGAGGAGCGAACCCGTTGTCTCAAGTTATTGCTTGTACGATAGATATAGAATTTTTGGCAAACCCTCAGCCATCAACGGATTTGATGAGCATTTACCAACTACCGTTTGAGTTGAGATAGCATGTAGTTTGTCTAAGTCCGTTCTACATGTTACGTTGTGCTAAAAGAATGAACTCTCTTAGACTTTGTGCTACGATATTAAATACGTAGACTTGATCAATTATCACGGGAATTGACTACCCGGCAGCATGTGTTAGATGCAGACTTTTCTCTGGTAAGGGGCAGAGATAACATCCCTATGCATGAAGGTATAGTTTAGGTGTCATTAGGTAATAACATCTATGCTACGATATTGAATACGTAGACTTGATCAATTATCACCGGAATTGACTACCCGGCAGCATGTGTTAGATGCAGACTTATCTCTGGTAAGGGGCAGAGATAACATCCCTATGCATGAAGGCATAGTTTAGGTGTCATTAGGTAATGACATCTATGCTACGATATTGAATCGTGAAGCGATCAATTATCACGAATTGATTACCCGGCGTGTGTTAGGCGACTTATTCCGATTTAAGGATGGGAATAACACCTACTACGCATAAATAGGCGTAGATTTAACAGATCATTAAGTCAGTAATGAGACTGGCTATGTATTGAATACATAGACTTTGTTTGCTATGATATTGAATACGTAGACTTGATCAATTATCACGGAAATTAATTACCCGGCGGCGTGTGTTAGACGCTGACTTATTCTCGATTTAAGGACAGGAATAACACCTACTACGCATAAATAGGCGTAGATTTAACAGATCATTAAGTCAGTAATGAGACTGGCTATGTATTGAATACATAGACTTTGTTTGCTACGATATTGAATACGTAGACTTGATCAATTATCACGGGAATTGATTACCCGGCGGCGTGTGTTAGACGCTGACTTATTCCCGATTTAAGGACAGGAATAACACCTACTACGCATAAATAGGCGTAGGTTTAACAAATCATTAAGTCAGTAATGAGACTGGCTATGTATTGAATACATAGACTTTATTTGTTATTTTTGTCTTCTCATGGGGTGAAGGCGAACCCGTTGTGTCTTCTCTTGGGGCGAAGGCGAACCCGTTGTGTCTTCTCTTGGGGCAAAGACGAACCCGTTGTGTCTTCTCTTAAGGCAAAGACGAACCCGTTGTATTGAAGAAGAAGAATGTATTTTCTTATCTTCCGCTTCAATTGACAACTCCTTGTTCACTTGTGGCCGAGTCAAAAGATTCTGATGCACGTGCACCAAGGAATCTATAGAAAACTCAAAGTGGGATCTCCACTTGAGAATCAAGTTGGAGTCGGCCACGTGGCATTGACTCAAGATACTTTTTAACTCATGTGAGTAAAAGGTGGAATTTGGATAACCCTAACTGCATGAAGGTCTGATTACCCAATTTACATGGTTTGGCCCTAACTATTCAAAGTTTTGACCAAGTGGGAGTGAAAATTTAAAATGACCCTAACTGTTCAAAGGTTTGGTCAAGTGAAGAACGAATAATGACCCTAACTGTTCAAAGGTTTGGTCGTACTGGACCCAGCGGGAGTAGATTTGATTTCTAAACTAAGAATTAACTATCAGAGGTAATAGTTAACATGATAGTTCTTTTCTTTGTGGTCCTGCCATCCTATTGAAAAGGATTGGTGGGAGAGTTTAGTGGAGTTATCAGAGATAACTTTCTTGTGGACCTACCATCCTGTTGAATAGGAATTGTAGGGGATTTTGGAAGAGATGGCAGAAGATGAAGGAAAGAAGGTATTTTCTTATCTTTCGCTTCACAGTGGGAGTTTAGAGACCGTGACTATTCAAAAATTTGATCATCCAAAATAGTGGGGGTAAAATTAGTGAAGGGTATTTCTAGGCTATCGGAATATGATAAACATGGGTCCTTCATCATAAGACGGGTTATCCTGAGTACACTAAGGATAGTATCTCTTCAGGAACTTTCCATTAATTGGCATCGTGATCTTATCACTGTCCTGCTACCACGTTTAGCGAACAAGCTGGATCTGCCTCGTACCCCTGGGGTTGCTCTTGTAAGTATCCGGGCTGTAGTACGATAGGCCCGAAGAGCTTCACCAAGTTCGTCACTTTGACGTTATGATCCCGGCGTCAATTAGAGCCTGGATACTATCTTTAAGGACAAAATAACTTTTGGTAGGATGATGGACCCTCCTGTGGTACGCACAGTATTTAGGATCTAAAGTCTTGTCAGCCTCCTCCTGATTTGTAATAGGTGGCAACTTGATTTTGTTGCTGTCAAGGAGGTGCTTGAAAATGATCGGAACTTCTTCATCTCTGAAAGAGTATGTCCCGTGAAATTCTGATTTAGAAGCTTTTGTTGCTCGAGGTTGTTGGCGCGGTCGTAATGCGACGTTTGATTTACGTCAACAGCGACCAGATGCCTTTCCTCTATTGTGAGAGGCAAAATTTACTTCTGAGGGGTCAGCCATCGTTTCGCCTCTTTCAGCTTTCTTCCTTTTGAGGAAACGTTCGGCTTGTTCTTCTTGTATTTTCAGATCTTTCCATGTAGTTGGTGGGACGACCCCCATGACTTCCAACAGATCAATGGAGAGATTATTGTGGCACGTCTGCAATATGAATTCCTCGGTAATTGGATCTTTGCAGTTTATGGCCTTATTGCGGAAGCGCTTAACGAAACAGTCAATCACTCTTCTGCTTTTCATCCAAGAGGGTTCCAATCGAGACTTCGGTGTCGTCATCGAAGAAGTTGCTGAGGAACAAGCTTTCCATATCATTCCAACAGTTGATGCTACCTGGCTTGAGACGTCGATACCAATCGAAGGCAGCTCTTCGAAGGGTGCCAACAAAGGATCGAACCATCAATGGCTCATTGCCGGAGATAATCCCTAGGTAAGACTTGAAATAAATTAAGTGCTGGGTTGGCGAGCCTCTCCCGTCGAATGGCGTGAAGTTGATCAGACTAAACTTCGGCGGGTACGGAATTGAATTCCACTCCTTTGGATATGGACATGGAATGCCATTCTTCTTGACTTCATGAGCCGATATTAAGGCATTGACTTTACCTTCGAGCTCTCTCATCATTTTGTCTTCACCGTCATCCTTCTTTGAATGATGTTGGGAAAGTTCAATGGGACCATCCCCAGTACGGGTAACTGGGTGACCTCCAGCTGTAACATCATTGTTGAGAGGTGCATTAGTCAAAATGGCTTTGTCCTCTGCTCTTTGGTTGGACTCAAATTGTTGAGTTCTCTGACCCTGAAGTTCCCTCATTTGATGCACGGTTAATTCCATCTCCGCCTTTATTTCAGCTCTAAGCTCTTCTCTTTGCTTAGCCAGGGCTTCTTGCAGCATTTGGGCCAAAGATTCAGAAGTGATAGTGAGCACTTCTCTGGTTAACCCTATACTTGACATTGTGTCATCGGATGCTATTGCTGAGCAGGCATCGGAAATCTCATCTTCAGATGAATCTCCTTCATGCATCCTTCTAAAATCTCTGCGTTTACCAGCTCGCAACTGTAGCCGAGACATTCTTCGAGAAATTTCTTCATCAACCCTCCTGTCTGGAGTGAAATCGGGATCGGAATCAATTTTCTCCTTTTCCTTGCCAGTCATGTTGATGGTCACCTCTGGGAACTCATCATTTCGGACGGTAGATCTCCGCCTTTGGAAGTGTCTCGGCAGAGAAAGTCTCCGTGAGGGTATTGTCTTGATAAGCCTCTCACACGTGCAAGGAGGACTTATTGCTTCAACTACCCTTTTTCGGGCTGAAGAAGTGCTCGCACCCCCAATTTGATGGTCCAACTCATCGGCATGATGATCGGAGCACTCTATCACTTGTTAGTGCCGTCTCTTATGGCTTCCACCCCCAAGTATAACGCCATCTCCATTCGAAAGACACGTCTTCTTTTGGGACCATAGATTATACAACTTCGAATGAACCAGAGTCATATGACGATCGTTGCTCATTACGTTATAAGCCACACGTTTAGAACCACCCCCATGCGGGAATGGAGTCTTAACGGGCTTACAGACCCCCTGAGGAATACTCAGGTGAGATGCAACATGATTCCGCTGAGAGGTGCAGACTTCCTGATTTCTTCGTTGCACAGTACACGAACAAGTATATTGATGCATCCCAATTTGCTTGAAGGCGGCGGGACACTTTTGAGCATTCAGAGACTGTGAACAACCCCCAGTCTGAGGAACTTCTTGGATGTTGATCACCGGACCCAAGTGTTCTTTCATCGGTGTTTTGCCTCGATTCACATATAAAGGACCAAGGCAATGTGACAAGTTGGGGTCAATCCCAGACTTCACCCATGGCATGACTGGAATTGGAACGGAGCTTGACAGACGAGGCAAAACATCAGAGGAGAAATCCCTTTGGCCGAGACAGTTGGGAATGTCTCGGCTAGCATCTTTCCGGCGCGATCACGGTAATCTCGCTTGTAGCGAACGCTTTAAGCTGTCTCGCGATCGTGACAGTTTAACTATCAGCGTGAACAGTTTGGATCTCGCCCGGTTTGGCAGCCGATTTCGGCTGTCTCATTGCCGGCGGAGCGTTGGGCCCATTCTCGTGTGGCCTTTGGAATCCAAACTTTGTGGCTTTGATTTGGCTCCTTAAATGATGTCAATTCTTGCGCCTTATGCGATAAACCGCAGACACGGCGGCACATGCACGACGCTTTTGGGCGTGCTCCTTCCTCGTCAAATGGGTCCTCTTGACGAGAACCCATTCCTCATTGGCAGAGGGGTTGATGACTTGCTGTTGAGATAACTCAATTGCTTGACGTCTTCTCGTTTGCAAGTCAGCGTTGTAGCATACTCCATCCATTGATTCCAAAGCCTTTGCAAGTCGACGGGCCTTCTTTTGGCGCTGTCTCTGACGAGCTCTCTTTGTCGAGTTGTTGCACTTTGGTGTCGCGAGCCTTGCTTTGGGAACGCCGGAACAATGTTGTGAGGTGAAGCCTCAACAACAATTGGGGGGAAATCTTCACGTTGAGTCTTCCTTTGAGATAAGATCCTTTTGCACTTGGGGGAAGAGGATCTTGATGAAGACGAGGAGAGATATTCCTCGAACTTGGCTTGATCGAACACGTAATCCAAGCCATCGATCATCAACTCATCTTGAGCATTGCTTGGCTGCGACACAATAGCCTCAACGTTGAGACTATTGGCTCCCACTGTGGTCGCCATCGTGTTTCGGTCGAAAGCTGGTTTCTTTGTCATTTCCATTAATAAAAATAAGAGAAAATTACACGTGTAACTCTCTATTACAAAGTAATTTGAATCGCTTTCTCACAAACACGAACAGAAGAGGCTACGTAGCGATCTCCTGCTTGCGTGGATTCTTGGCCTGTGCCGGGGATGCGTAATCCATGGACCACCTGAGCAACGCTTCAAGTCGACATGAAGGGGTGTAGTTTATGTTTCGCGAAGGAAACAATAACTTAAGCAAATATCTTAGCCAAGTAAGATATCTACTCTTCCCAAGAATTAAGGCAAAGCTTAATCTCGAGGAATCTCCAAAGGAAGCTTCAAGAACGCTCTTGATTTGATGAGGAGTTCACTCTTGGATCTTCAAGATTCACCAAATGACTCCTCTCTATGCTTTTCCTTCTCTGAAAATAATCTCCCCTTGATCGATCCCCCCAAAGAGAAGCCTCCCTTTGATCGGTCCCAAGAAGTCTCCTCCACTCCCAAAAGAAGTCCCAACCCTTCAGAAGTCGCCCCCCCCCCCTCTAAAAGAGAAGCCCTCTTTTTTTATAGGTGATTTAGGGGTGTAACCGCTCCCTTAAAATTCTCCTTGATGAGGGTTTAGTGGGGTGTAACCGCCCACTAACCAGAGAACAAACTCTCCTTAAAAAACTGTCTTTTGGCGCGACACTTTTTTGTGTCTCGGTCAAAGGCCGCGGCAGTTTTGACCATCTTGATTATTTTGACCATAACTCGCTCGTCTGATCTCAGAATAAGATGATTCAAGATGCGTTAGAAATCTGATGAGGAGATTTACAACTTTTATCTTTTAAGATTCTTCAGATTCAAATCGTATCATGGCCAAACTGTCTCACTTTGGCGAGACAGTTTAGACTGTCTCGGCCACTGCGAGACAGTTTTGACTGCCTTGACCATTTTGATGATAACTTCCTCGTTTAATCTCTGAATGAGGTGATTCAAGATGCGTTGAAAATATGATGAGGAGAGCTAAAACTTTTATCTTTTGAGATTCTTCAGATTCAAATCATATCATGGCCAAACTGTCTCACTTTGGCGAGACAGTTTGGACTATCTCGACACCAAGCGAGGCGGTTTGACTGTCTTGACCATTTTGATGATAACTTCCTCGTCCGATCTCCGAATGAGGTGATTCAAGATGCGTTGGAGAGATGGAGAAGATATCTAGAATATCCCTTTAGCGAGATACACCGAGCAGAGTCATTTCCGTGGCATTAGATAATCCTCCTTGACTCAGATAATGATGTTCACCGTCTTTTCTCTGGTATGAAGTAGATTAGAGTTCCATAGGCAATTTTTGATGCCTACAATATGGTTATGTTACCTCTAATAAATGTTTGCTTATTAATTAGCATGTGATGAGAAATTATCCAATATGTGAATTATAAGTTACTTTTAACATGTCTGAGTTATATGTGATACTTAACCATAACAGTTTATAGTTAACATATACCTATTATAGTTAACATATACATGTGATGCTTAACAAGAACCGGTTATAATTAACATGTACAAGGTATAGTTAACATGTACTTGTGATACTTAAAAGGAACAAGTTATTTGGAATAGTATCTCCTCTCCGAGCTCGCCGCAATCCTCAACTTGGTTTTTTAGAGTAGTATGTTAAGTGAGTATTTGATATATGACTGTTTGGAGATTGCTTGTAAATTGTTTGATGAAATACTAAAGAGAGATGTGTGAGGTCTCTGCAAGTTTAAAGCTTTGGTTTGGAAATAAAGTTCAGTTTTTGTAATGCGCAATGGTGTTGAATTAGGATTTTGTGGCCCGTGCTAATGCTATGCGAGTTATCTCGACATTTAAATACAAAAGAGAGTACAAAGTTTTTATTTTGAATGCACAATTGTGTTCAATTAGACAATTCAATCTTTACTTTACCCAAATAAAGAAGAGAAAAAACTACTGTAAAACAAAAATAAAGATCAGAAAGCATTAGTAATACTTACTTTGACTCCGTATTAGTTTATCAATTACATGTTAATTTTATCGCTTTAATGTTATGTTTAACCATTATATATTAACTATATCCGGTACCTATTAACTTTAGTCAGTACATATTAACTATATCTAGCACATATTAACTTTAGCCAGTACCTGTTAAATATTTTTATATATGGTCACGTTAACTCTAAAATCGTCAAGTCTTTCAACAACTAAAATGCTTATAATTTTATCGAATCGGCTATGGGTTGGGATTGGGGTGGCAGATTGCAGTGGGGTTATAAATTGTAGAGAGCATGTCTCGCTAAAGCAATGTTAAGTGTGAAGCAAATAACTGAAGTCCATTGTCAACATATATTTGTAGCTTTGGGTTGTATTGTTTATCTTCTTTTGCTTAAAGATGAGTATAATCTACTTCTAGAATCATCTTTATACTAGAAATAGTTAACAGATACTGGCTAAAGTTAACAAGTAATGGGTATAGTTAACAAGTACGGTGTATAGTTGACAAATACTGGCTAAAGTTAACAGGTACTGGACATAGTTAACAGGTAATGACTAAAGTTAACAGTTATCGAATATAGTTTATAGGAACTGTTAAAGTTAATGATCGAGATATAGTTAGCAGTCTTGGCTAAAGTTAACATGTACTGAATACGACGACCCAAAACGTAGTAAAATGAGGCCAATGAATAGTCATCTCAATTGAGTTCTACTTCAATTTTGTTTCATTTGTATAGATATAAACAATTCTATGATTTTCATGATGAGATTAATCTATTCTTTAACCATTGAATTCAACATATGCCAAGTTCTCTAGTTGAAGCAAAACAACAAACACATTGTGCGCGGTTCTAAAAGAACACAATCATAACACATAAAAACTAAATTTGTAGCAACAAAAAGTACAGCTTGTGTAACAATTTGTCAAAATTTTTAATATTAGCAATACATAAAAATCAGTAATCTCTAAATGCATCAAAACCCCATCAAATCAAGCTCCACCAATTTTTCCCCAAAAATCAAGCTCACTATCATTCACTCTCCAACACACATAGTTAAATTGAAGAAATCTACATCAATTTTGCCACAAAATCCAAGCTTTTAGGGTCTTTTGACGAAGAGGGCAGAGTGAAGAGAACAATGGAGGCGGGAATAGAAATGAGGAAAGAGGAAGAGAGTAGGAGAATCACCCTATAACTTTTCTTATTGAAAGGTAATAAACAAAATAAAATCATGATCAATAGAGGAAATGAAAACATGAAAATCAGATGAGATCAAGATGAAAGATTTTGGATCAGATGAATCAGTCGGAAATCGGAGGGTAAAATGGGTAACTTGGGTAAAATATAATTTTAAGGGCCAATACATAATAGAAATAATACAGGGTACTGAGCCATATGAACATTTTATTTTTGGGGCATTGACACAATTTTTCCTTAAAAAAAAGATACCAAGAATTCTAATTTTCTAAAAAACTTATTTGACTCCTTCTAATCTATCGACAACGAATAAGGGTATTCTGGTTAAAATGTTTTGTTTAATAATCCAAGGTCGAGATGAAACTCGTGGATAGAAACGACCTGGGGACAAATTAACCAAAATATTAAGTATTTATCAGTTTTGCTATCTATTATTGATGACAAGAGTATCTTCTCTGTAAAATTTTGTTGCGGTGGGATCTCTTTGTTTTTGAACAGAAGTGAAAGCAAGCATTGTTTACCTTTAAAAAAGCATTTTCACTTTAAAGTCCATAGCATAACACCTCTTTTCACTGGTCTTCTTTTTGCCACTCAACTAATAAAAATTTTGAACGGAAAAAGTGGAACAGTAACTTCGTCAAGGAACGAATTAAAATGTTGTAGATTAGTTTCATGTAGGAAACATGAATGTATGGAAGAAGACGAAAAGACTTTTTAGAATGAAACTTTGGCATATTTATTTTTCCAAATATAGACAATTAATAATGTACAATTAGCATTGTCACATCAGCCACTTAGGTGTAGTGTAGAAGTAGTGGGAAAATTATAGTGTAGTTATCATTATTCTATTCTAAAACACTAAAATAGATCAGAACATTGCCCCTCAAATCATGGTATTTTCAATGGTCCTGTAGTTATCACTACAATTTGAAACGCTAAAATAGATTAGAAAATTGTAGTATAGTTATCACTAATTTTAGCATAATTATTTTTCTAAATATAGACAATAAATAATGTTCAATCAGCATTATCATATCAGTGCCACCTAGGTGTATTGTAGAAGCGGTGCCAAAGTTTATTGGTTATTTGCATATATAGCCCTTAATTCATCAATATTTGCAAAATCGCCCCTCAAATCATGATAGTTGAAAACTACCCCTCAAATCAGCATCATCGGAAAAAATGCTCCCAGTCCCTTAATCAAATAGTATTATGGTGTTTTTACCTTTTTATCCTCTCTCTAATAAGCTCAGAATATTTATGTTTTGGGATAGGAAAAAGAACATAGAGGGAAAAATCATAAGCTAGTGCTCTGTTTCTCTAATTTCGTTTATATATCTCTCTGTCTACATCATCATTATCACGATTGATCCACTGGTTGCTGAAGAAGAACTCCATAGCTGAACCTTGCAATTGGAGAAGAAGAATTGTGGGGTGTTGTTGAGTTTTTTTTTTTTATATATTTAAGATTGCAATTATGAAATAATTAACTAAAGAAGGGTAATTTGGTCATTTTTTAAAGTTTGAACAGAGCTAAAAGGAATATACTGGGTGTATTCCCTAAATAATAACTGGAGGGTATTTTTTTTCCAACACTGTTGATTTGAGGGGTAGTTCTGCAAATACCGTGATTTGTGGGGCAACTTTGCAAATGTTGATGATTTAAGGGTATATATGTAAATAACCCAAAGTTTACAGGGCCTGAGGAATAATTTGTATAGGACAATCTCCCACATCACTCTCAACTATACTGTCATCCCCTTGAACAGATCCTGCAGCCCATATGCCCTAAACAGAAAACAATCTATATCATGTACACAATTTGACTTGTGGAAGAAATTAAAAACTTAGGGAAAGAAAAAATAACTAAAGGAGAAGGAGAGGATGGCATGAGCATAAGAAATTATCAATACACAAGATGGAGACTAAGGTATGGGCTCACATGTCTCATTATGTTCCTGGATATGCTGACATATAACAGTTTGAAACTCCAGCACTCAGTTTGCTTGACGCAATGCGTTTCCATCTGTTCTTTGAAGGGCAGAGATCAGGGAAGCTACCTTCGAATCAGAGAGTCAAGTGGAGGGGGGACTCTGCGCTCACGGATGGCCGGCTTGAAAATGTAGTGACATGGATCTAGTATAAAGCTAATTATTTAGATCACTTTCATGTTCATATTTTGCTAAATATCAGAGAACCCCTCACCAATTTCAAAATATCCGAAAACCCCTTCAGTTTAGGGATTAGCAGAACTTTTGACGATTATCAGAAAAGCCCTTAAGTTTGAGCATTATCAGAAAACTTCCTTTAACTTAAAGATTTTTTTTAAAACCCCTAAAGTGTGAATCTCAACTTCACTGGGAAAAATATCTAGCTGCGTAATTTTAGTCACCCATGTGAAAATTGAGATTAACATTGTTAGGGGTGTAGGGGTTCCGGATAAAATCTTAAACTGAATGGGTTTTCTGATAACCTCTAGAGTTAGGGGGGTTTTATGATATTTTGGAACATATGGGGTTATCTAATAGCCAGCCAAAGTTAAGGGCATGTTTCTGATATTTAGCCTTGATATATTTTTCAATTATATTTTGTAGCTTGGACATAAAGTGCATGAATATGTATGTGTGAGAATAGTCCCATATCAAAGAATTAGAAAAGTAGAAAGTCTAGGTGGCCTGTAGCCGAAACTTTGTTAGTCTTGGGTTACGAATTTGGGCGATGTTTGAGCGACTAAAGTCTCCAAAACATTGGTAGTCACATTGTTAGACTCATGGTTTATCCAATACGTAGATTAGACCTTTGGATGAATTTCTTCTCAACAAACATTTAATGTTTATCTAATACAAAGGTTGTGTTTGTTTTTGGTAGTGTAGATACTATTTTAAGTAGTCCAGACCGGCTCTATTTTTTTCCATGTTTATTCTTTCATCCGGTACAAAATATTTTTAAGCAGATATATACTAATTTATTCGCAAAAAGGGGACTGAGTTAAACCACCTCTCTGCCTTTACAGTCCAAATAATGATAATCCCAGTTCGGATTAATATTTTCAGACAAAATTGTCCCTAATCATTGAGATTAACCCTGATCAAATCTTATTAAAATCATTTTTCCTAAACTTATTTTTTTTTGGTCTACACGCGGGTTGTTCCATTTTATTTATTTTTGCGTGCCACATTCTTTCACGGAAACTTCTCTCCTCTAGCATTAATGATTCAACATATTGTTGGTTCTTTACCTCCTTTTCTCAATTTTGGTAGAAAATACGGTTTTACTTTTTATGAATGTAGTTTGTAAAATGAATAAGATTGCTTATTGTATCATGACTAAATAGGGTGGTATGTCTATTTTTTTTGACAAGGTCGCCAACCAGATACATTAATACAATATCAATTGACTTGAGAGCAAAACGATCATTCTGATTATGATATTAGTCGCAATGCTCATAATCTTGGACTAACTTAAGTTAATCTAACTATTAGTCCCTCTGAAATCAAACACTTAGACAGATTAAAACAGTCCTTTGTTAACACATTATATTTGCCCTAAAAATATATTTCAGGGGTTACAGCACCCACTAATTGTAGGCTAGAAAACATACGGTTTTGATTACCGCCCAACAGACAATCTATAATCAATAAAAGAGGATATCGTTTCATTGTGCAATTGTTCATGGCAGGTATAATTTTTCATTGTGCAAGTGTCTGTTACTTGAAAGTGAAAATAAAAGTGAGAGAGTCACTCACTTTTATCACTTTAGGTTTATTTTTATTTTTATTTATTTTTATTTTTATTTTTGTTTTGAAAAATCACTTTAAGTTTTGTTTCATTGCAAGTAAATGTAAAATTAAAATGAAAAAAATTATCATGTCAGAATCAATGCATATTCAACTTTCCTAAAAATATTTAAACGACATATGAAACTGAAAAAGTGTAGTACAAATATTTAAACGCCGTATGAAAGTAAATATTTTAATTAAATTTTTCCTTCTTCGTACGCACGGTGTTAAGCAATTTTTGTGTTGTATATCCAATATGAATTTATCTTATGGGACTTTTCTATATTAGTCCCTTAAATCTTTACTTTTTAAATTAGTCTCTCAAATTATTGAAGTTGCTATCGAGTCCCTCAGTTCTCATTTGAGTTCTTTTTTCCAAAGTCACAGTCCCTTAAATTGTCAAAGTTTCTATTAAGTCCTCATTCTTATGTTTGAAATTAATTTCTCTAGCCAAGGAAATTGGTAACAAGATATAAGAATTGAAAGACCTAATAACAATTTCATGCTTTGAGGGACTCGTTTGAAATATTAAAGATTTACAGGAGTTTTATAAAAACCCTTCTTTTGTGTCATGGATAAGGAACTTCTAGGTCTTTGATTTAATTTGGTAAGTGATATTTGTATGTTTTTAATTGTTTTGTTAAATTGTTTTGGTATGGATTAAATTTCGTAATTTTACTTCTAATCATGCTAGTTGTGTTATTTTTGAGCATCTTATAGTTATATATACATTGTTATACTATGCAAGTAGAATTCTTTCAAATAATCCATAAACATGAGATAATCTATAAAAATGGCTACAACACGATTGTAACATATTTGTAGTACAAATGTAGTATGAATGCAATATATCAAGGTAAAAATAACATAAATTATATGTTATTATAAATAATTATAAATTTAAATATGTAACAGATATAAAATAAAGAGAATTTATAACAATTTATATATAACTCGCTATCAATTCATTTACCTGTAGTTACCAAAAAATCATTGAAAACATATATAATGTGATTTTAACTAAATAAATAAATAAAATAATATTGCCACATCCTTAATTTTATGCAATTAACAATAAGGAAATATTTTTTAAAAATAGACCCTTTGCAAAATTTATTTAGAAAAGTAGACTTACTTCACATTTATTTACAAAATTCGACCCATTTTCAGCCACCTCAGAACTTGAGCTGAAACTATGTCATTTTTTAAAAAACTATGTTTTTGTAATACACGGGGTTGCACCCTCGTGTATTTAGCAAATGATACTAGTTACATGAGATTGGAAAACCTGAGCATTCAAAGGATAAATAGTAACAATTAACCGGTGTAGCAATCCAACATATAATTTGCTATATATTAGATTTTCATTAACGTCTAATTGTTGACCAACCAGTCGAGAGAACTGATTTAGTAATTATAGGTCATTGGTTCGAATCCTAGTTCTATCAAATTAATATATTTATTTTTTCCTTCCAAAAAAGTGTATTAATGATGATAAGCGTGGGATTTGAACCCATTTCATTTCAAACACTAAAAGCTTTTAACCAACTCAAGTAAATAACATTTTCTAACAATTTCAAAAACAATAGCATATAATTCAGGCCCGGTATAATTAAAGTTTATTAATTAAGCAGGATTACAAACCCTATTTATGTTAATTCATCAACTAATTACACAGGTTCCCAACCTCGTCTATTTACAAAAGTTATTTTTTTAAAATGACCCACCCAGTTTTAGCTCACATTGCTGACGTGGCTAATTAACATGGGTAGAATTTTGTAAATAAATTTGTAGTGGGTTGATTTTTCAAAATAAATTTTGAAAAGGGTACATTTTAAAATTTGTCCTTAACAATAATCTATATTTGTAAATAAACACTGTATATGACTTGCATCCTGACATAAACATGCTTTCTCACATGAAAAAAAAAAAATTTGAGTTGCATACTTTCATTCACTTCAAAATTTCCAAACATCCATAACATTTATAAAGAACCTGATTTCTTCTGAATAAACAGTATCAAATCTAGGTTGTAGTTTATTCTAATGAGCCTAGATCCTTTTGAACCTACTTTTGTTATAAAAAAACATTTAGGATATATAATGTTATATAACATTAAGTAATCTCTCTCTCTCTCATTAGGTGAACTTGGCCGGAGGTTACTATGATGCTGGAGACAACGTCAAGTTCGTTTGGCCAATGTCGTTCAGCATCACCTTGTTAAGTTGGGCTGCTTCAGAGTACGGACTAGAAATATCCCGTTGTGGCCAGCTCGGCGATCTCCAATCTGCTATCCGCTGGGGAACTGATTTCATACTGAGAGCTCACACTTCACCAACAACACTCTACGCTCAGGTCAAGCTAATATGTTAATTTTCTGCATCTATCACTACTACTTTGCGCAAAATTTGATATATATGAAGTATATGTATAGTGGTGGGCAGAAATCGAGCTTCACAACAGGTCTTACCTACTTTGAAAACCAAATTTACGAAAACGATTAAGCTATGGGACCAATCACATCTTTCTTCATATGAATTCCTAATATACGTTCTCTCTCTTTCTTTGTTAGTATGAATTCATATTCAAGGAAAATAGTCCCGGACACCATTAATTGTTTATAGTTAAATCGGATTTTGGTCTAAACCAGCAACCAAGGATATGGTTAGCTACATTTATATGATCGTCCATCATTTATAGCTTAACCAGACCTTACTCATTGTGACTTGATCTAAATGGCGATCATACTAACTGTGAAAATCATCACCTAACTTCCTCACCTACCAAGCCACCCTTCCAACAGTGCTGACCCACCAATCCCTTTCACCTACCATTAGTCCCAGGTTATAAATACCCCCTCCAGAGCTTAGTTTGAGATCATCCCAAGCTCTTCTCCTCAGCTGCAAGAAAGAGTAAAGAGTGAGAAAAGAAAATAAGGAGGGAGAGAGTAAGAGAATATAGTAATGTTGTAAAAGAGTGTAGTGATTTGTAGTAGAGAGAGTATTCATATTTGAGAATGTTGAGTGTTGTACCACTAGAGAAATAACAATAAAGTATTTCTTAGTGCCCACCACACCCTTCTCAAACCAACAAGTGGTATCAGAGCCTGACTTAGGGTGCGTGTATCTGCTTAACATATGCGCTGTGGCTGCCACCGAAAGTGGATCTTTCACATCAGAAAATAAGCTAGATTATCATTTACCCTTTGAAGGCACTGGGTACTATTTACGAGTACGGTACTATTCATAAGTACGGTTACTATTCATAAATACGGTACTGTTTATAAATACGGTTACTGTTTACGTGAGCTAGTAAAAGTTACAGCTCATGATAGAAGTAAGGTGGTCAGGGACCGGCTCTCTCCTACGGTGACCCTATCGACGTTATTGAAGGTCGAAGTTCGTGTTCAGTCAGGGACTTTGAAGTTGGTTGGTCAGAGACCAGACTTGCGTGGAGATACTGAAGCAGTACCACGTCACGATGGCGGATCTGGCAAGTACAACTACTACACTCAAGAAACTCAATGGTAACAATTACAACTACTGGGCGACTTGTATGAAGTCCTATTTGCAAGGACATGACCTCTGGGAGGTCATCGGGGGTGCCGAAACTACAGCACCTCGGGAGGCTAGCGAAGTACTAAGGAAGTGGAATATCAAAGCTGGCAAGGCTATGTATGTGCTGAAGACGACGGTAGAAGAAGATCTCGTAGACTATATGCGAGATGCCAGAACTCTGAAGGAGGCATGGGATACGCTCTCCACACTCTTCTCGAAGAAGAACGACGCTCGACTTCAACTCTTGGAGAATCAACTGATGACCTTGCAACAGAAGGATCTGACAATCAGTCAGTACTTCAAGCAAGTAAAATCACTCTGCTTGGATATCGCTCAATTAGATTCAGATTCTAAAGTATCCGATGCAAGGATGAGGAGAATAATCATCCATGGTTTAAGACCAGAGTATCATGGGCTCGTTGCTGCCACACACGGCTGGCCGACTCAACCAACACTATTAGAGTTGGAGAGTTTGCTTGCTACACAGGAAACCCTAGCCAAATAAATGGCCGGCGTTTCAATAAAAGGCGAAGATGAAACACTCTTCAGCAGCAATGAGAGAGGCAAATCAAGAGGCACGAGCAAAGAGGAGTATGGCTCAAGGAGGCAGTCAGGACAACCTTACGCTGGCAGAACACAATAGAGTGAGGAACAAGGTGATCGTCGAGCAAGGTGACCTGATAGTAACTGCTATAACTGCGGGAAGAAAGGCCATTTTGTCAGAGACTGTCGCTATAAGAGAAGACCGGCAGAGGCCAATGCTGCAACATCGCGCAGTTGTCAAGATGATGAAGAAGAATGGGATGCTCAAGCATCTGTGGCCATCGTCGAAGAAGCATCACGTGATGAAGAGGAGGTCGTTGATATGGGACTAACCTCGATAGTGGAGGAATCGAGTTCACACTTGCAGCGGTGTCGGTCGAAAGAAATCAGCTATAATAAAGATTGTATCATCGATTCGGCCGCTCCAATCACATGACGGGAGACAAGGGGAAGCTCATCAACATGAAGGAGTATAGAGGTGACCGAGAAGTAGTGATAGCAAATAATTCAAGATTGCCTATCACTCATATTGGGAAGACGACATTCATGCCACGTTTCAATCCAGATCAAGTCCAGCTACAAGATGTGTACCATGTCCCAGGTATGCAGAAAAATCTCATGTCAGTATCTCAGCTGACGACTTCTGGAAATTATGTGGTATTCAGACCACAAGATGTAAAAGTCTATCGAAACTTAAAGCCACCAGCAGAACCCATCATGGAGGGACGGAAGGTAGAATTTGTCTATGTGATATCGGCGGAATCGGCATATATAGATAAAGCCAGGAAGAATGAGACGGCTGATCTATGGCATGCTCGGCTTGGCCATTTGAGCTATCACAAGCTCAAGATCATGATGGAGAAGTCAATATTGAAGGGTCTTCCACACTTAGAGATTCGAGGAGGAATCGTATGCGGAGGTTGTCAGTACGGTAAAGCGCATCAATTACCGTACCAGGAGTCACAGTTCAGAGCCAAGGAACCTTTGGAGCTTGTACACTCAGATGTGTTCGGTCGAGTGAAACAAGAATCAATCGGTGGGATGCGGTACATGATCACTTTCATCGATGATTACTTGAGGTATGTCTGGGTTGATTTTATGAAGGAAAAGTCTGAAGCACTCTCCAAATTCAAGCAATTCCGAGAAGAAGTCGAAAGAGAACTCGGCAAGAAGATTTGTTGCCTATGCACAGACAACGGAGGAGAGTACACATCGAAGGAGTTTTACGACTACCTAAAACAGCCAAGATTCGGCGACAGCTAACATGTCCAAATACTCCGCAGCAGAATGGTGTAGCCGAAAGAAAGAATCGTCATCTTGCAGAGATATGTCGAAGCATGCTTCATGCCAAGAACGTGCCAGGACGTTTTTGGGTCGAGTGTATGAAGACTGCTTCGCACGTGATCAATCGGCTACCACAACCAAAATTGGAGTTCATGTCACCATTTCAAAAGTTGTGGAATACCAACACAACAGTAAACCATTTTAGAGTATTTGGTTGTGTGTGTTATGTCTTTGTGCCTGATCACCTTCGCAGCAAGTTCGACAAGAAGGCCGTGAGGTGCATTTTTGTTGGGTATGACAACAAAAGAAAAGGATGGAGATGTTGTGATCCCACAACCGGATGGTGTTACACATCAAGGAATATTGTATTTGATGAGGCCTCATCTTGGTGGACTCCACAAGAAGTTGTGCTCCCAGACTCCAATGGTCTAGAGGATCAGTTGCAGAAGAAGCTGGGGGAGCCAAGTCAAGAAGAAGAACAACAGCAATTAGAGAAGACAGAATCAAGTTTCCCTATATCTCCAAAGGAGAAAAATCCATGGAAGACTGGTGTTCATCAGGTAACATTAGAAGAGGAGCGCCCGAGTCAAATAGAAGATATCGGTGAAGAACAAGCAAGACAGGTGTGAAGATCAACCAGACCTAGAAAGCAAAATCCTAAGTATGCTAATGTTGCTATAATAGAAGACGTGAACGAACCATCTGGAAATGAAGAATGGAGGCAAGCATTGAGAGAAGAAATCCGAGCACGGAAAAAGAAGTTAGAATTTTTGGATAAAGAAGTTAGTGATGAGGGGGAGTGAAAATCATCACCTAACTTCCTCACCTACCAAGCCACCCTTCCAACAGTGTTGACCCACCGATCCCTTTCACCTACCATTAGTCCCAGGTTATAAATACCCCCTCCAGGGCTTAGTTTGAGATCATCCCAAGCTCTTCTCTTCAGCTGCAAGAAAGAGTAAAGAGTGAGAAAAGAAAATAAGGAGGGAGAGAGTGAGTAAGAGAATATAGTAGTGTTGTAAAAGAGTATAGTGATTTGTAGTAGAGAGAGAGTATTCATATTTGAGAATATTGAGTGTTGTACCACTAGAGAAATAACAATAAAGTATTTCTTAGTGCCCACCACACCCTTCTCAAACCAACACTAACATGCATATGATCTTTCATCATCTAGGAGCTAACACCATATGAGAGGCTTAAATATAGATGGACAACTGAATTAACCAAAAATGTTAACCTTTTGGGTCCAAATTTCTACTCAAGACTCTGTTTAAGATTCATTTAACTCCTGTGTAGGTCACGAGGTTTTATGTAAATAGTAACATTGGATCTAAAACAAAATGTTATATTTGCAGGTAGGAGACGGTGACTCTGACCACCAATGTTGGGAAAGACCTGAAGATATGGACACACCTAGAACTTTATACAAGATAACTTCATCTTCTCGAGGCCTGGCGGTACTTAGATCTGGCTCGCTCTTATGCCTCCATGGTTTTCAGAAATAATCCTGGCTATTCTTCGAGGCTGTTAAGGAAATCGGAAGAATTGTTTGAGTTTGCAAACAAGTATAGAGGATCTTACCAGGGTTCATGTCCATTTTACTGCTCATACTCTGGTTACCAGGTAAAAGTTCTATCTAAGGATCATCAAAGTTCACTGTAGTTGTTATGAAAATTTTCTGCTCCAGAAAGTTAGCCATTTATTATCTAGATAGGTTTTTAGAGTTAATTACTGGCACACCCTGTGTACTATGGTGGTGTAACTTTCTCTCTTCCTCTCGCTCTCTTTCTATCTCAATCAGGTCAAGAGAACAACTATGAAACGAGAGAAGAGAAAGTATATCTCAGTTATAATGAACAGCTAGAGTTTAAAACTTGAATTCTAAAATTTTGCTCTAGTCTCATCGATGAGCGGGAGGATTCATCGATGACCTTGGCTCATCGATGAGTGCTAGTGCTCATCGATGACCAAACGGTCTCTGGAACTTTTCCTTCATTGATGAGTAGTAAGAATCAATGACCTCACAAGCAGGCTCATCGATGAGTGCTATTACTCATCGAAGAACAAAAGGTCTCTAGAACTTTTCCTTCATCGCCGAGCAGTTGGAATCGATGTGCGTGGAGACTCGCTCATCGATGAGCAAGGCTACTCATCGATGAGCGGAGGATTCATCGATGACCTTGGCTCATCGATGAGTGCTAGTGCTCATCGATGACCAAACGGTCTCTGGAACTTTTCCTTCATTGATGAGTAGTAAGAATCAATGACCTCACAAGCAGGCTCATCGATGAGTGCTATTACTCATCGAAGAACAAAAGGTCTCTAGAACTTTTCCTTCATCGCCGAGCAGTTGGAATCGATGTGCGTGGAGACTCGCTCATCGATGAGCAAGGCTACTCATCGATGAGCGGCTCTGCTAAAATGGCTGTTGAATTGAATCTTACTCCTTCTGATCTTGATCTCGATTTTAACTTGTTGAAACCTGCACAAATCATCTCCAACAAAAATTAAACCCAAATGAATTTTGGTTATTATTCAATTACGGACACGGTCCTAATAGAAACAGTCTTCAAAAGCTCCAAAACACCTTGGACAAAACATTTTAGCCAGTGGTAGTACTATGCCTCTGCCCTCCAAAAAAAAGATTAATTGGGAATGCTGTCAAGAATGGCATGCCAAATAAAATATTGAACCTTTGGGGAAGCATAATTTTTCCAAATCAGCCTTGGCCAAATGTAAGAAATAGTAGAGCCGTTGGATTCCAGAACTTTGACTGCAGTTCGGATGACGTACACACCTTTAGGATCTGGTATCCACTGAATGAAATCTTTCTTATTCAAACTGATATGCACACTGACATGCACACATCAAGCAAACTCATTAAATTCTCGAAATCTTCTTCTTCCCATGCAAATAATGTTCTCTCTTCATTATATAGACTCATGCTATAGGGGTTCTGTGTTCAACATCTACAAGAAGTGCGTCGCTCTGTAACACAATGAAATATTAGAGTCAATATTTCAACAATATAATGTCACATGACAGCACATAACATGTACAATAATGAAAAAATAAATTGGCCGGAGCATCATAGAGTTTAAATGCTAATTAAAAAGTTTATAAATGATAAGTGGCTAAGTTTCTATAGTACATGAAGTGAATCTGCAATTATTCCTGAAATTTATCAACAGGATGAACTTCTATGGTCTGCTACTTGGCTCTTCAAAGCTACTGCAAATATACAGTATCTTAACTTTGTATTGAATAACCAAGGATGGAGTCAACCGGTAACTGAATTCAGTTGGGACAATAAAATTGCTGGAGCACAGGCATTACTAGCGAAGGTATCTGATAATGGAATCAGCAAAATACTCGTACTCAAGTAATCTTATTTCATAATTTTTAACCTGAAAATTTTATGCAGGAATATTTTTCAGGAAAAAAAGATTTGGCCAAGTACAAGAATGATTTGGACTCTTTTATATGTTCTCTGATGCCTGGCAGTGGCAATGTGCAGATAAAAACAACATCTGGTATCATCTTCTTCTTTGTTAGTTAGTTGAAACCAAATATGGGATAATATATCTCTGTATTTGTATATGTGTGTACATATTTGAACATATATATATATATATATATATATATATATATATATATATATATATATATATATATATAGATATGCAAAATACTTACTTAAAGACACATATATACATATATGTACATACACATGTATTTATGGTGCATGTAGATACATATATATAGAAATCATGTACAAATATATTTGTGGATATAATTTAAGGCTTTTATATGTAGGTGGGCTTCTATATACTCGTGATACTGCAAACATACAGTATGTTGCAAGTGCTACTCTGTTGTTACTTCACTACTCAAAAGTTTAAACTCGGAAAGATCAGAATCAAATGTAGTTCGACTAATTTCTCCTCTGTCCAAATCAGAAACTTTGCAAAATCACAGGTGAGTTATTATCACGAGCAGATAAGATTTTTTCTTATTAATTAATAAATTTTAATAGGATTAATTCCTGCATATAACCACAAATTATTGGTTATATACAGTAAGTATAAGAAAAGAACTTCGTTAGAAAAGAAAAATATATCCAATTTTTTAAACTCACAGTGGATACCAAATACTAAGAGTTTGGAGAATAAGTACAGAAAAAGATTTGTTTTGAGTTGAAATAGACTAGTAGAGATAGTATTCCAGATGCAGATACCATAAACTCATATTTAAAATTTGGATTTCAAATTGAAGATACCATTTGATTAAATTTTCCAGTGATTTTAACAATGGATTTTCATTTAGAAATCAAAGTCTTAAATACTAACCTGTAATATTTTATCTACTATACTATCAATTGTTCCATACCTTGTGAAACGTCGTTTCTCATCAATGGTTTGTTTTCACAATTTTGACACTTGATGGTTATTCTAGGTGGATTACATACTCGGAAAGAACCCTTTGAACTTCTCATACATGGTCGGATTCAGCAACAAGTACCCAAAGCATCTACACCACCGAGGTGCATCCATTCCATCCATCAGAAAACTCCCAAGAAAGGTCAGTTGCAAAGAGGGCTTTTCGAGCTGGTTCAGTACCGACAATCCCAATCCCAACACTCATGTAGGAGCAATTGTCGGAGGTCCTGACTCTAACGATCAGTTCAAAGATGTTAGATCGGATTCTGGTCATTTAGAACCGGCGACATACATCAATGCGGCTGCTGTTGGTGCTTTTGCTGGTTTACTTGGTGAAAAGAATTCCTTGCAGAAACTGGATAGTGGAAATGAAACATTTATGGTCATAGTTTCTGAATTAAGAGATGCTGATATGTGATTATGATAATCAGTATGGAACTGGAGTATCTATGAATTTACAGGTTTGAATTGTGATGCAGTTGTAATATTACCTTGGTAAGTAGAATTGGGGTTGTATGTGTGTTTTGGATTTGAAAACTGAGTGCTCTCTTTTATGCCTTGTGTGAGTTGTATTCCTCAGGTTCCCTGAGATGAAAACATCATGTACTTCATGCTCTTTGGTGAATGAATATCGTTATTTAGTGAATAAAAAACTTGAGTTTCTATTGGATTACAGTATAGGATGTTATATATTGTGTTTGCAAAAGATTGTAAGTTATGTAGTTACTTATATGGGAGTATGGACTAATCGTTGAAGATAATTGTCACTATTAGGGACATGGACTAGTACTGTAAATTATTTGAAGATAATTGTCACTATTAGGGACATGGACTAGTACTGTAAATTATTTTAAACACAATAAAGTAATTGAAACTAATTACCATTGTATAAAGAATGTGGAAGAGTTGTTTGGAATGTTTAACATCCATCCAATTCAAGTGTGGATTTGGTTAGCGAAATTGCATTCGATACGATTACTCCCATGTTGCAAAAAAAAAAAAGTTAGATGGATATATGGTTAAATGTGTTTAGGATTAATCATTTGAGTCGATTTGGTCGAAGTAGATTAGCCTCGTTCATCTTTTCATGGGCCTTCAAATGCAGTGAATGATCTTGAGTATACGCTTTTTTGTGCTTGAAAATGAAGGGCAATAGAGAGTCATCATTCCTTTTTTTTCCCCCATTTAGAGAAATTTTATTCCTATTTAGTAAATCTCAATGCCAAACAATATATCGAAATTTTGAACTAAAACTCTATTGCTCAAAAGTTTACAACCTATTCAAATCATCAAGTTTCTTACTGAAATTTCTTATTATCAAAACGTATATTAATGTTGTCTCCCAATGTTTCGATGCCTAGGGACCATTGTGAAGCACTAGTAAACATTTTTAATCAATTGAAGAGAATGAATTTGTGAGATTTGCTTACACCAAAAGACTTTTTGGCATGCTATACTTGTAAATAGTACTAAATGTTGCCTATAAAAGTCTTGAGTTCTGGTGGTGAATATGGTTTTTTTGACGAAGGTGTTTCTACATGACCTAATTCACTGCTAGAGCAGTTAAGTTTGCTCTCACAGATTATCACCCCTGGTAGAATCTCAGATGCAGTAACTTCTATAAAAACACAAATCTTTCCTCAATATCTTCTACTTTTAACACAAACAATCACAATATCCATACACAAAACTGACAGTCCTCTCTCGCACAACATCAAATTTCACACACAGGCACGTAAACCGACATATTTATTATCATAGAACGTAGATTACTCAACATAAATCACCTATCTTCTTGGTCCCCAAACCACATGATCTTGAGGCAAGAAGTGACAAACAGGCACAGTCCCTGGCCTCACTCCAAGAACCCGAAACGCAACATGCTTCGGATTCCAACCCATGGTATCAGAATGACAAACAACCACTGCCTCAACCATGGTCGCCCCATCACTGGACGCCATCTTCACTTTATACGCCTTGGTCTTCCTTGCCGCATGACAGTAATATACGGCGTATTTATACTTCTCCAAGTGACATACCACAATCTTATTCCCTCTCACACTCTCAATCCCTGATTTTGCGATTGTGTACTCTTGCTCCTTTGCAATGTTGTTCCCCTTGATAGTTGTTGATATGGCGTCTAAGTTCGTCGTGTCAAGGACTTTAGAAGTAAAATCGACCATAGACTCGAGCGAGGTAGCGCAATACTTGCTCTCGCCGTTAATTCCTGGACGCTCGCATTCTTTGATTGTTTTCTTCATCGTTTCAGCCTCTGAAGAATTCGGGTCTATTTCAAATTGTCTGAGGATATCTGAGAACTTAGTTAAAGAGAACGGGACTTTGTTTGCCATTGTTGAAGGGATGAAGGTAGCTCTTGAGTTTGTGGTTTTAAAATTCAAATTCATTTTGGCGCCTGGATGCAGGTCCCTCTCCAAGAAGAAGAAGGTGACACCGGGATCATCGTGAAGTTGTGTGGCGGTGGCGGCGTAGATGTAGTAGAAGGGGCTGACGTTGACGGTAACTGGTGGCTTGTCGTGGTGGCCAACATTGACATTGACACCACCGTGACCGACGTTGACGGTCGTCCCCTTTGGGGTGATGACATGAACTCCGCCACTACTGACTTGGGCGTTGGTGTTTGTGGATTTATCGGTGTTCATGGATGTGGATGTAGTGGCTTTTTGTGTGTTATCTACAAGTATAAGGTTTTAGAGTAAGTGATGGGAAAAAATAAAATGAAGAAAAGGAAATGTTAATACTATGAGAAATTTTAAGCTTTTTGTTATGCAGAGCTGACTTGATTGAGCTGTTTCTAGTCACATGGTAGTCACAGCTGAACATTTATTATCCACAAAAATATTAATACGTGTAATGTTTAAAGCTACTTGAATTTGGGCATACATAAAAATGCCTTGTGAAATAGACATTGATATTTTTTTTGACTTTATACCAGGACTTGTCCTATTTTTTAACTGATAGTATAATTTAGGGTTTTTTTCCTAGAAACCACTCTAATAATAGGGTGATTATACGGAAACCACCTTTCATTTTCAATTTATACATAAACTGCCTTAAAAGTTGATTTTTGTTGCAATCAACCACCTCCTAGTCAAATTTTCACTAAAAACTAAAATAAGCTTAAAAATTCAACTTCAAGGAATGTGAGTTGTATCCTAATAAGTTCCAAATACTAAAAAATGTGTCATGTACATTGAATGTGAGTTTTTAAGGGTAATTTTGGGTTTTAAGTGAAGAATTTGACTGAGAGGTGGTTGATTGTCACGAAAACCAACTTTAAAGGTAGTTTATGTATAAATTGAAAATGAAAGGTGGTTTCTGTATAATTACCCTATTTTTAAGGTGGTTTCTGAGGAGCAAAAACATGCTTAGAGAAAAGTAAAAAGAACGAAGTTCACAAAACCCTCAAAAAGTTTGGTATATATATTTCGAGATTACTGTCAAAATAAACATCTAGAAATGTAACATAATCCCCAAGATTATGGGCTGTCCCAAAAGCCCCTATATAATGTTGGAAATTTTTCCAACATACCCCCAAATAGCGTAATGGGGGTCTTTTGAAACTTTTTTAAAAATTTCATTGAGAGTTTTCTATAAAAAAAAAATATTGAAAAAGTTGGGTTTTTCTGAAGAAAATGTAGAATGTTCGGGGCCTGCTGAAAATAATGTTGAACATAAGGATGGTGGTTTTGTGAACTTTTACCCAGTGCTATTTGTTTAAGAAAAATCATTTTCTCCCCTCCTTCTATATCCTAAGCTTTCGAACTCTCCCTTTCTACTTACAAAGTTTTTATTGGCTGATTTTTATTTCTTGAAGTTGATGTTCACTTACGTGACAAGTGACAACTATAAGATTGAGAAATACCTTTCCCAATCCGGTTTTCTGAGATTATTCAAGAGACTAAGTGAGATAAGGGTCCCTAATGAATGAAGTATGAGCATGTATTTCATCTTATACTCAAAACCTATAGGTAGCATGCATGATCATAGTATATTGTGGCCCATAGAGGTTGATTCATAAAACTGAATCAGCCTAGCGTTGATTAATTACACAAGTTATGCTAATGTTGTAACATTAGTGAGAAATAACAAAAGAGGATGTGTTTATGTGGTAGAGAGACATGGACCAGTGCCTATGAGATCGCGAATCGCGCTGGGCATCGGAGTATTTGGGAGGACTTT
>WHSE01000212.1:0-37169 GCA_012295165.1 Asparagus setaceus
TAATAAGTGATTAGGATTCATCTTCTTTGAGTGCAAAATAGAAAAGAGTGCGATTCATAAGAATATGATAAGTATTTTATTTGGAAGAATCACAGTCATCCACAACCATCAATTAAATAATTAAAGGTTGAAATGAAAAGTTATATGAGCATGCGTATTAGCCATTGGTTACAAGTCAATTTAATTATATGAATTCTAGTTTAGTCAACAACAAATTTCCTAAATTATCAAGTGTATTTAATTATAACGGAAGTTTGAGGGAGATGAATGGAGTTTTTCTAAAATCATTTTCAATAGTTTCCTATTAAGAAGAATACCGATTTTCTACCTCACAAGGAACTTGTGGAATCTTACTATCTTAGTACATGAGAGAGCTTCAGTTACATTTGTATAAAGTTTCTCACATTCTTTGAGCTGCGAGTCAAAGGGGACCTTGCTTGTTGCATGATGTGGATAAATTAAACTTAATTATGAATTAGTTCTATAGAAAAAAGAAATAGGACACTTTGATTTACATGACCCAATCTTCTTGGTTACTTCAAATTTCTTTCCACCTATGAACACCATCATAAGGAAAACAATAGGATATATGCTTAGATGCCCTTTAAAATATCTCTTACTTTTAATCTACATATAATTCCTGCCTACATTTTTATACCTGTTCAAAATTTATGAATTATCCATTTGATAGAAGTAAACTACATATGTGACATCATCCAATTGTTAACTCTAAAAATTAAGGAAATTTATGGGGGTAAACAAATAGTACATAAAAAAGTAGATGGATATCACTGGATGTATGATGCATCCACATCTGAGATGATATGTGTTATGGTCATAACCACTAATTAGTAATTAAAGAGGAAAACCAAGCGCTAACATGAATAAACATTTCTGCTCGTTAACTTGGAGCGACATAAACCTCCACGCCCAACCCACGGGGCGGCCTACGCTTGCCGGCCTCGCCACGGTCCGTTAAACAACTATCGCCACAGCCGACGCGAAAGGCGGTGTAGCTCGTCCCCTCAACAACTCCCACCCAGACGACGCGAAAGGCGGTACCAGTCGTCCGCCTAACCAATTGACTGCCCCGGAGCTATCCTTCCAAATCGCTTGTCCCCCCAGGCGACATGGGGGACGACCAGCCATCGCCTTCCAACCGCTAGTCCCCCCGGACGACGCGAAAGGCGGTACTAGTCGTCCTTCCAACCCGTTATCTATCATAACCCCTTCCAACCAGTCGTCTGCCTCTCCAGACAATGCGAAGCGAACCTAGCCCCCCTTTTCTTAACCATCCGTCCTCTGGGACGACACGAAGGGTGGTACTAGTCGTCCTCTTTAACTGATTACTCCAATGGACGCCTCAAGAGGCCGTGCGAACCGACTACCCGGCCTCTGCTCCCCCCTCTCTCATCCTATGTGGTTCCCCCACTCGAACGACGGTTATACAGTACTTGAGCCCATCAACATCGCATTAAATTCACTGACAGTCCCTTAACTCCCCCATCTCTCATGGTATTTAAGGCACCTCACACCCATGCAGCTATAGGCGCCGTCAATCCCATCTCATTAATGGCGAATAGACCACACTAACCCTCAAATTACCCACAACTTGACACTCAGAAGGCTACCACCGTGAGCGCATAAAGAGGTGCTCACCAATCACCGCTCACACGCGGAGGAGAGGGTCGACTCACCAGGGTTTTCAACCAATGAAGAGATGAAATTACCCCACGCCTCTGGTATAAGTAGCAACGTGAACAAGAAACCAAGTAAGTGATTTTTCCCAAATGAATTCTCGCCCATTGATTTTTCTCCTCGCTACTAACTTGACCGTTGGAGGAACCACCGAGATCCCAACTCTCTTCCACGTGTGTTCTCTTTGTCAGGTGAACCCCGACCGGAGCATCGCCATCGACATTAGAGAGAAGGCGGACTTCTCTTAAAAGCTAAACTCACACCGAGGTTAGTGACTGTGATTTCATACATCAACAGCTTACGCCCACCGGAGCCTCCTTTTTCTTTGTAAACATGTCCAAGTGATGATCTTTCCTGCCTGAACCTACCGCGGCTATGTCACTCAAGCCCAACTCTAGGAATCCACCGAGAAGATCACTCAAGCCATGCAAGCAACCATGCACTCCAAAAGCTTTTGCCGATGAACTTTCACCCGCCTCCTCGCTCTCGCAGAAGATACCACATTAACAACGGCGAGGACCAACCTCCGCCAAATTGCCATTCCACCGCTTAAGGTGATCGCCTGCTGCCTTGAGGTAAACCCCACTCCCGACTCTCATATTGATAAATTAAGGAGGGATCACCAAGAGCGCTGCGCTCATCGCTACAGAGGCAGACCGCTCAAGGCGCAACTCAAGACGCCGCCCCTCACCTTTGACTCAATGAGAGCCCGCCCTAGCCAAGGCGAAAGGAACCAACAGTACGCCTCGAGACCTTACATTGCTCGCTGCACCATCCTAACTACCCACCCAACAAGACAACAGCTATAATCGTGTATCAACTAGTCGCCGACACCATTGAGGGAACACTTCACCGACCATCATGAGAGCCGAAGTTCAAGATGCCGACGATGGACAAGTATGGGGGCGATAGAGACCCGCCGAGCATGTTCAAGACTACCACAACACCATGATCATGATGCGCCAAAGCGACTATCTATGGTCGCTTCCCCGCCACTTTGACAGGAGCCAAACTGGTGGAACTCATTGGAGAAGAAGTCCATTGGAAGCTTCAAGACTTGGCCGGAAGTTCATCCACCATTTCGCCAACGCCAAGCCCAAACCGCCATCCAGCAGTGCCATCCGCATTGCAAGAGCCGAAGCAGAGCCTGTGGCCTACATAAAGAGATTTCGCTAAGATGCCGGAAGTCGAAGATCAAGGGAACAAAGTCGCGCATGATGCTCGTGGCGGGTTGGTTGCACCGGGCGACTTATCTAAAGCCCTCAACAAGAAGCCCATCGGGTTATGAGCATTTGATGTCCAAAGCCCATGCTTACATGAACATGGAAGAAGTCAAGCTTACAAGATCGCATAGAGGCCGAATCCAAAGAAGGCTGCCACTCCGCCAAGGCCCACCCCATCCAGCCGGCCAGCTCTCACCATCCTTTCTCAGGGCCATATGTGGCTCCCCCCACGGCTCCGGCTATCCCTCCTACTAGGTCGGCCCAAGATCCACCTCGGAGGGAAGAGCCCAGAAATGTCCCAAGAAATCCTCCTCCCAAGAACAACCGTAATGGTCGGTTCGACAGGAGGGAGGACAGAAGAGCAGACGCTCCCCCTCCAGTATTTACAATCCTCAACACATCCCTCTCTGGGGCCCTAGACAAGACCCAGAGGGAGGGAATCCTCAATAAGCCCCCTCCACAGATGAGGTCGGATCCAAACAAGAGAGATCCATGACGATTTTGTCGATACCACAGAGATCACGGCCACGACACTCGAGACTGCCGTATTCTCCAGAGGGACATTGAAGACCTCATTCAGGGAGGCTTCTTGAAGAATTTGATCTACATGGATCAACATCCTAAGGGGACCACCACTGCACTGCTCAATCACCCCGACCTCGACCCAACTCCTGAGCATAGGGAAGCCTGATAGGGAGTCTGGGTTATCAACACCATCAGCGGGGGTCCTACTTTAGGAGGGGAGTCCAACAATGCCCGAAAGAGATATACCAAACATGCTTTATGTGAACAACAGTGGACAAGAAGCTAAAGGCAGATGTGTCCATCTCTTTTAGCGAGGCCAACTTGAAGGAGTCGAAACACCTCATGATCTACCCCATCGCCATCTTAGCCACATTTACACTTTTAAGGTGAAGAGGATCATGATCGACACCGAGCTCTGCCGATATATTGTTCTGGATGCTCAACCGATAGTATTGATAGATCCAAGCTCCGTACCGCCTGGGTCCTTTGATTGGTTTCACAGATATTTTCGCCTTCCGAGGGGCAAATCACCCTTCCTTTGACTGCAAGCAGCCCATTGCCAATCGATCGGACGCCCGGCCAGAGTGATGGACATCAAGTCGCGCGATAACGCCATCTTGGGCATCCTCCATCACTTACGAGCTATCCCGGCCCACCTATCATCGATGATCAAGTTCCCAACATCAAGGGGGCTCGATAGTCCGGTTTACTCAGAAGGAGGCCCAAGCTTGCTATGTCCTCTCCACCAAGGGGAACGGGTCGCTGACCGCCATGCCCATCGAGAAGACGGCCACCACCAGGGGAAGATGGAGCGAGAGGACGACTCCAGCTTGAAGACCTCCATGAGATCCCCGACGACCACAAGGGCTAGAAGACGCCAGATTGGGTCCATTCTCTGAACCATTAAGAGGTGCGATAATTACTTTTCTTTATCTAATCTTGATGTGTTTGCTTGGGGTCCAAGACATGCCAGAATTTCACCGATATCATTTGCCATGAGCTCGCTGACCGACACGCCAAGCCAATTCGACGTAAGAAGAGGCACCTAGGGCCCGAGCGCAAGGCGAGAGCGAAGAGGTCGAAGCTCCTCGAAGCCGACTTCATTCGAGGTCCAAGATCCCTAATGTTGTCCAACATCGCCCCGGTGAAGAAATCGCGGCAAATGGAGGACATGCGCCGACTTCACCGACTCAACAAAGCCTGCCCTAAGCGACGCCACTTTCCTCGATCAATCGGCTGGTAGACAAAAGTGGCATCGCCATCGAGCTTCTTGACGCTTCGCTACAACCAGATCCGTGGCAGTAGCATGATCGAGAAGACGCCCTTATCACCGAATCGAGGTACCCCAACTCGCCTAATGGAAGCTTATGTGGACGACATCCCTGAAGTCAAGACTTGCGCCCGCCACATCGCCGACTGAGAAAACTCTTCACCCTCCGACGCTACCGCATGAAGCTCAACCCTACTAAGTGTGCTTTGGGGTACCGAAAAATTTTGGGGTTCATGATCACCCAAAGGGGCATTGAGATCAACCCTGAGAAAATAGAAGCATTGAGGGACTTCCGAGCCAGCGATCATGAAGGACATTCGAAACTCAATGGCAAGATAGTCATTGGGATGTTTTCTCCAAGTCAGTTGAGAGAAGCCTTTCTTCAAGATACTTAGGGAACCAAGGACCCCAAGAAGAAATTAGAGTGGATCAAGAGTGTCGTACGCCTTCGAGAGAACTCAAAGCTTATCTCGAGCACCAAACCACTCTTGAGCCAACCAAAGGAAGGGGAAACCTCAGACTACTCTGGCCGCCTCACCTAAGCCGCGGAGCTCTGGCTTGTTCGAGAAGAAGACCACATCCGTAGTTTGCTACTATGTCACGGATCCTAAGAGCAGGGAGCTGAACTACCCCTTGGTCGAAAGCATCCTTCTCACCATCACCATCGCCAGGCTTCGGCTCCATACTTTCAAGCACACCCTATCATTGTAACGGCCCGCCGATGAAGAAGTCCTCGGGAGTCCCACCACATCCGAGGATGGTTATGCGTCGATCGAATCGCATTTAATATGATGAACAGCCGAGCCTGTGACCACCATTAAGGCGCAAGCTTTGGCCGACTTCCTTATAGAGTCCACCTTGCCGATGGCTAACCGATCGACCTGGCCGCCCTCGCCAACCGACATCCCCTGCGGGCTTAACAGCGCGCACCTCCCCATGTCTCCGACTTTTGAGAACCACTCAAGTCGCTGGTGGAGTTGAAAGTAGATGGATCTTCAAGTGAAGCCGAAATGGAGCTGCATCGCCTTTTACGCAGAAATCAAGGAACAATCACGAACACCATCGCCTTTGCTCTCCTCGACCAACAATGAGTATGAAGCCTCATTGCCTACCAGCGGCCACCCCGGCTAAAGCCGAAAACTTAAATGTATCGGCCGACTCTCAACCGTTATTCACCGTTAATCCAGTACGCCGCCAAAGACAAGAGGATGGCTCAAGATTCGAAGATTGTCAAGGACCCGCCGACCCGCTTCGCCAACTTCGATCACCTGTCCTCGCTACCGTAATGCTCGAGGGACGCTTTGTCGGTTAGCATCGACCAGCTCCATGAGCAGCCCGACCCATCTTTTGCCGACATACTCCAGTCATTCCAAAGATTGCGTAAGCTCCTCGTGATGTCATGCGCCGATTCTCCCCATGAGTCTTGTTGGATGGACTCCATCATCCAATTCTTGATCAGCGACGCCCTACCCACGCAGACACGAACCGGTTAAGAGTTTGCGAGGATCGCCCACCTACCTCATGATTGACTCCGCCTCTACCGCCGCCCTACCTAAGCAGCGGAGTTGGACCTTATCTTCGATGCCTTCGACCGACCGAGGCTAAGTATGTTTTAAGGGAAATCCATGAAGGCGTCTGTGGAAACCATCCGTAGAGCTTTGCCCGTAAGATCATAATGAGGATATTATTGGTCAACCATAGTGGCCGACTCCAAGAGGCTTGTCTCCAGATGCAAGAAGTGCCAACACTTTGCAGAGATCCCCAGAGCCACTGCTATAGAACTGACTTCCATCTTCAGCCCCCTTCCTTTCGCCCAATGGGGCCTGGATATCGGGGCCGCCCCCTTACTGGCAGCGAAATTCCTATTAGTCGCCATCGACTACTTCACCAAGTGGATTGAAGCCGCAGCCTTTAGCAAAGATTGAGAGAGCAACATTACTTTGCATGGAAGTCAATCGTGTCGAGCGGCGCCCCCGCTATTCATCACCGACAACTACTCAATTCAGCAAATGGGATTCCAAGATTTTTATGAAGAGGGGATCAAGCTCAAATTCGCTTCGGTAGCCCATCCCAAATGCAATGGACTAGCGGAAGCTGCTAATAAATGCATCCTCCAAGCTCTGAAGAAGAGGGTCGACAAAGCCGTAATTGGGTCAAGAATTGCCGAAGATCTTACGGTCGCACAGACTAATTCCACAAGAGTTCAACCGGAAACTCTCTTCATGCTAGCTTATGGAGCGTAAGAACCCCAAAGTGAAGGTCATGCCCACTATCCAGCTCCAACACTTTGATGAAGAGGTGAATTCCACTGGACTTCGGGTGCAATTGCACTTGATGGATGAGGTTCGAACGACCGCTTTGCACAAATAAGTTGTCAATCAACAGCAGATCGCCCGATACTACAAATGAAGGTCCCACCAAGAAGATTCCTGTTGGTGACTGGTGCTAAGGAAGGCAGCTTTTGACAAGGACACTCAAGCAAGCCGGCACCAATTGGGAAGGGCCCTACACCATCCTTGAAGAGTCTACCAGAACATACCGACTGTAGCCTCATGGAGAGTCCTACAGCATCCATGGAATATAGAGCACCTCAGGAAGTTTTTTCAATAGTTTTGCATTGTAAATCTTGCTCAATCTATTTCAATACAATTCAGTATTCTGCTCCTAATTATTGTTGCTTGTCACAAATTATGCAAAAAATGCTAAAATGACTGCGTGGCCGAATCCAATGGCAATCGATCCCTCAGCAGTGTAGTAAAGCCCCTAGCTCACTACACGAGTTGGAAAAACCCAATCGCACTAGCCAAATCAAGATAATTTCCTGATCGAAGTCGAGTCAAGCTGACCCTGTTCGCTGAGTGGAGTCAAGAAACCCTTCTCGCTAAACCGAGTCAAGAAACTCTTCGCTAGCCGAGTCAAGGAACTCTTCTCGCTAGTCGCAATGTGATCTTGCTCACTTCAATGAAGGAAACAAATCCCATTCGCTAAGTGAAAATTGGGTTATCCGACCTCAATAAACTGAGCTAGCCCACTTACGCCGCCTCGCTAACCTAAGCGGCCGCCAGGATAACCAATTGCCGCCTTGCCAAAAAGACCTGCCAATTAAGTCCCTGCGACTCACCCAAGCTGCCGTCTCTACTGGAGTCGCCGCTTCCTGAAGCCAACTCTCAGCTTGCTCTTTGCCTCAAACAGATCGGCTTTGGCAAAAAGACCTAGCGCCAAGTAAGTCCTAGGCACCGACCCACACTGGCCGTCCTCACGAGTCGCCTCCCCTGCTTCCGACTCAGCTTGCTCTTTGCCTCAAAACAGAGATCGATCTTGCCGAAAAAATTGCCGACGAAGATCAGGACGTAATGCAAGCTAAACGTCGCCGACCCAAAGAGCCACAGCCATGCATCGACCACTCGGCTGGCTTGGACCCATAGGACCGACTCAATCGAAATAGACGATCGGCGACGTTCATTGTGTTTCCCATGGGCCTAATTTGATTTCGCTGATTAATAATGTTCATTGTAAGTCCCACAGGGGCCGGCTTGATTTCGGTTGATTTATAACGTTCATTGTGGCATTCCCACAAAATTACTTGATTTTGGTTGATTAATAATGTTCATTTTGTCCCACGTAGCCTAATTTGATTGGGCTTGAATTAACAATATTCGAAAGTTTCCACGGGCTCTAACCTAATTTCGCTAATGCATCGATGCCGATCACATGCCAAAAAAAAAAAGAAGAAGAGCCAAAATAAGTCGAATGGCGTACCACCATCAATTAAATGTAGCCCTTCATTGATAATCCAAGCAAAGTAAATTTACAATGGTCTGCGCGACCGAAATACCTAAATAAAAAAGAAAATAAGAGATACAAGCCCAAATGAACATTCTAATCGCCACCGCCGCCACCATCGATGTGTTCGCCTTTACCGCCATCCCCACGCTTCCTCATTCCGTGCCTACTTTAAGAAGGGAAGTGTCGAATAGTTGCGTAATTAATGAAAGGGCACCGAAACTAATTTAGAGATCCGAGTGAAGTACGCCAAAGGATTTTGAGAGTGTTGACCATGGTTTCATATCAGATAATAACTCTAATCCATGGATGCAAACAAAGCAGCCCTTCCTCTGAGATATACTCTGCCCAACCGTTTCTCACCGAATAGACACGCTGACGCACTACTAACTCCCAATTGTAGATACAAATGAGGGTTTCCCCTTCTTCACAGCTAGACGGAGCAATCAGCCCGCCTCAACTGGAACCCCCGAGATGGTAAGCTCCGGAGAGAGCACCCATCTCCACGCCCAATCATCTTTTAACGGTCACGGGCTGTCTCACGAGACCCTAGAAATGGCAACCGAGCAAACCGACGCCAACCTAACGAATAATGAAGAATTGAAAGCCTCCCCTATTTATAACGGCCCATAAATGCTAGGCCCTCTCAGATTTAATAGGAAATTAAGAATGTGGAACTCGAGGCATCACCGAAATCACGTATTCGAACATCACCTCGTGAATCACGAACACCTTTTATCCCAATGGGGCCTACCGCACCCAAAACCTAAGAGTCGGCGATTCAAAAATAGCACATCGACGATAGTCGGCCCACTCGAGAAATGAATTGATACTCCCTCCATAGCCGTCCATGACCATACGACGAAGTGGTGAACCCGACCCATCTAGGTCCGACCACCAATCGAACGTAAAATTACCAATCAGGTCGACCAAGCTACGATTATCGTTCGGCCCATTTATCATGTCGTACAAACCATAGATGATAACCATTCTAGCCAAAGTCGCTGTCGTCACAAAGCCTAAAAAAGGCACCGCAAAGAAAAAAGAGAATTCGACATAGAAGAACGCAAATCAAATTTCCATTCATAAGTGTAAGTATATTACAAATGCACGATGGTCTTTTTGACCAAAAAAAATGAACAAAACACTAGGGCGACCTAATCCTCCCTCGTCGCCATCTCCCTTTCTCCATCCTCGCCTCATCTTCCTCGCCGTCTCTATCCTCGCTGGTTGTCTCGGCGAAAGTTGCACTCCCGCCTTCCGCTTCGTGTTTGCCAGATGCGATAGAACTTTCCACCTTGAGGATACGCAAGACTCAACGCCTGAAAGCATCCGGCGAAGTTGCTTTAAGTAGTCGTAGCCCGCTTTAATAGCCAACGACAAATATTTTCCCATAGTTCTTGCCTATACTCTTCAACGACTCCTTCTGCTTTCCTCTCGACGTTATAAACTTAAGCCGGTCTCAATCGACGGTGTCATCCAGCCGTCCGATGAGCTTTTTTCATCCAATTTCGACTCAGAAATTGTTCGGTTCAGAATGATTTATTTCTCCAAATTTAACTTGAGCCTTCCACTCCGATCTCCTTTTCGGATTTCTCGATCGTCTTCTTAATCGGTGGACGTTTTCTCAACTTATCAATGAAGGTACCGCTTGGTGATGAGTTCGAGGTTAGCATCGATTGCTCTCCATTCAATCAAGCCATTTATGCCGATTTCGCTTTTCCACTATATACTTTCTTTCAGCTTCTCCTTCGCCTCTCTTTCTTTACAAGCCTCTCCACAAGTTGTCGCTACTTTCATCAGCATGATCCGGTTGAAGAGCTCTTCCCGACCAAGGCTCCTCGAGTTTGGTAACTCAAGAGAGCTAACCGTAAGCCGGTTGAAGGTATTTTCTCTAGGAAATCCCTATCATTTGGGAGGGTGAACTGCCGGCTTATTGCCGCCCCACCCGTAAAGAAGCACGAGCCCTCTTTATGGAGGGAATGGTCTGGGACAAACCTATCATTTCGAGAAGGCTCCTCCCTTGCGGAGTACCCTTCCCACAGATCACCAATAAGCTGGGATCGGAGGTCCTTCCATCTCGGACCGCCAACCTCGGCAACCCGATGACGAAAAGGAAGCTCTATGCCCAAACTCCTGAGTAAGTTCAGGAGATTTGACCTCAAGCCGATCATCCGAGACGCACCGCTCTTTCCCCCACCTCCGAAGTTGGCTCATCGGAGGTCATATCTCGAACCTCGGCCCAGGGCCCTTCACGCCGCCACGAACCCCTCAGGTTTGCCGGTTCGAGCTTCACCGACTGGGACGGATTCCCCTCGATACGCACCTCGGGCAGAGGCAAGGAAGAAAGAGTTTGAGGTGACTCTCCCCGCCAGCTTGAGTTCCCCAATGCCACTGCTCGCTCGAGGATCGCCTCTGCCGTCCCTTTAGAGGTCGATCCCTTCGACTTTTTCATCATCTTCTTCTTCCTCTTTGGTTGGTCGACCTTAGAAGTAGGAGGAGCCCTTTTCACTTGCAGATAGACGCCACTCTTCAAACTTCTCCTCCACATGTCGCCTCCTCCTCGCGTACCGACAATCCTCCTCCCCTAGTCTTCTTGGAAGTTGTAGCCTGAACTTTGTCCGCTAGGACCCCCACTTTGGGATCCTCAACCCGCCGAGAAGCCACCTCGAGCAGTTCTTTCTTTCTCCTCATCGACCCCTGCTGGTCGAATGAACGATACCCGCCATCCTCAAGCATTATCGAATCGTGTTGTGACCCTTCCGGTGATCCCGGCATCGCCTAATTTTTCTGTGTCACGCCGCCCGGCCGAGAGGAAGGTTTTTCGTGCCGCCCTTGTTGATCTCTCCATGAACAATAAGCCAAGACGGCGCCGGCCAAAACTCAGACGAACTTATTCTTCCAACTTGTTCGACTGATCTTCAACAAACCGACGCCCACATATCCAAAAAGAAGGGCGCCTTTCTTCGCCGACCTCACCGTACGTAGATTGCCAAAGAGTCAAGGATCGCGTCACCTTCACTGATGGCAGATCACTAAAAACGCCATTATTGTAGCAATGGCGCGAGGAATCAAGACGGGACACCCCCACCACTCACGCCTTCTTTACAAACGCCGACAATGGGAGGCACAATCCATTGTCCAAATGCGCCATGTACAAATGGTACTTTGTCTCAAGGCCGGATCGATGATAGCGCTCTTCTCCAAAGAAGGAAATCATAAATTCCCTGAGATCGACTCTCTCATGGAGACCTTCCGATCCTCCTCCTTCCTCTCGATTGTCAAGACTTGAGCTTGGTGATCCCATCAAGCGAGGTAGCGCCTACGGCGTAAAGCTTGGAAAATCTCGAGTAAGAGGAAGAAGAGAACGGTCTTTAGAAAGCGTGAAAGAGAAATCCCCAAATAGGGTAAAAGTATGTATAGCGCCTAAGGCTTCACGGTTCATTCCTAGATGGCGCTTCAGTTTTGAAATCCAACGTTCGATTGACGGAGCCGAATAATCGCTTCTTGAAAATTGAAAGGCCCACCGCCATGACCCACGCCTTTCGCCGAATTAAACGCCTGACGGCTAAAATATCACCGACGCCAAGTCTTATCTTCTACAAGGACGCTCGCTTGCGCCAGGAAACTAAATCCACCTTTTGTTTGGGCTCACTAACTGACCGGTCGACCCAACGAATCACGATTAAGGACAAGTAACTTAGAAACCCACTCGAGCTAATAAGGAGCCATTTTGTCGACCATCCTATGGAGGTCATACCCATCTAACTCGTGAACATCACCAAGTCGCACATCGTCCCTCAACTCACTAAATTATTTTAACTATCAAACACAAAGACGATATAGCTATAAGAGCAAAAGAACTTTTATTGTATTCATTCATTTGGTAACAAGTACAAAATGTACACACCAACAATTACATGACAAATGAAAGCTCAAGACCTAAGCCATCAATTCGAAGCTTCACTGGGAACCGCCACTTGATGACTCTCTTCCTCCTCGCCCCGCCATCGCTTAGATCATAGCCGCCGCCCCGCCAAATCTTGAGAGAAGACCTATCCGGCCGCTATGCTGGAGGATATTGGCCGCACTCAGGGACACTCGATACCGCCGAAAGTTGCTTGACCATGAAGTCGCACTTTAGTGCAGCCATGCGACTCAACCTTCCCCAACGCATCGCATCGAATTCTTTGATGATGGCCGGGCGGCTTTCTCCATTATGGATGATCGATGGTCGCTGACTCCGTGATACTTTATCCTTTCCTCCGCTTTACTCAAAGACTCCTTAAGTTGAGCACATTCTTCTCGCGGAGTCGCGACGGCGCCGACTTCTCCGCCAACTGAGTTTTGGCTGCCGTGGCGACTCGCTGCCGAAGCGCGACTTGCGCCATTGCCAAGTCGGCCTCTATAGACTTCGTCGATGACCCGGACGTCCTCCACCATTTTGAAGACGCACGGAGTTCTCCGATCTCAACCAACATTCTTGCCGGATGCCTTGAGTTCGGATAGCTTGCTACTTAACCTCCATTTCACGACGCCAATCATCAAGTCACTTGTTTAACCGAGCTCCTTGATTACTTGATCAAGCTCTTCGCTTACGCCAGCCCCAGAGATAAATGCTTCTTTCGCTTTCGTAGCTTGATGGCCCCGAGTCACCACTCTTGCTCCACCAAACAACCCTAGTCAAGTAACTCCGTAAGATTATATGTGCCGACATCGTGAATCATCTTCAAAACCTCCCTCCCCTGGGCAGATTGAATTGTTTCTACCGCCTTCCCTTGTACATAGCTCGACCTTAACACCGATGAGCGCCCATATACCATGCCGCTTGTATCGATGTTCCGTGATCGCCCCTTCATAACGGCCGATGAGAACGCCCCATCATCAAGTCACATACTTTATTCCAAGCCCTCAACCTCGACCGCTGATAGGAGAAGGCCATCCCATTGACAAAACTCGGCCCTCGCCACCCCGGGCGATTGATTTTGGCTGACGTCAAACCCCGGCTTCATTGTTTCTTTGTATCGACTTATGGGTTCTCTCCTGGCGCTGCAGAACGATTGGTTCGGCGCTGACTTTCGGCTGGGTAGTAGTCGATCGCCCTCCCATTCTTCTCGATTCCAATGACTTCTTCCATCGGTTCTTCAGACTTCTCTCCCCGCTTCGTAGCTCCCTCGAGGGACTAGTTATTTTTACCACTGTTCTCCGATAGTCGGACCCACCGTCGACGACACTTTGCCGTTTTTCATCTCAGCTGTAGCTGTCCAAACAGCGACTTCCTCGCCCTCCTCGCCAGGT
Organism: Asparagus setaceus; assembly: GCA_012295165.1. Taxonomy (NCBI): domain Eukaryota; kingdom Viridiplantae; phylum Streptophyta; class Magnoliopsida; order Asparagales; family Asparagaceae; genus Asparagus; species Asparagus setaceus. The sequence goes on from WHSE01000212.1 coordinate 13,798, forward strand.
CGAACCTCTAGAGACGACTCACGCCGCTGCCGCTTAGCCGGCTCCGGCGAACCCTTCGATTCTTCAATGAACCCTTCATTCAGCCGACTTTCTTCAGATTCTCCCAATCATCCTCCAAAAGTCACGCTAGAGCCCTTGACTCATCGGGGACCGAGGGGTTGAAGAAATTCTATAAAACCGCAAGACCACTTGTCGAGCAAAGTACCCATCGTGACGCGCCCGCGTATTGAGGATTTGCTCCAACTCCGACGGCTCTATCGACAGAGGCTTGGGCTCCGTGTCTCTCTTCTAATCTCTCGCCAAGACGCACACCCCTGTGTTCGAAGTCATCCCTCGTGACCCTGATTTAACCTATCTTTCCATCCTTTGATCGACTTGGACAGATCGAAGATAACCTTGAACTCCCCCGACATCTGAAGATAATAATGGGGCGTCCTCTGAATGGTTATGCCGACCAAATGGCTCAGCACACTCATCTTTGGTCGAATCGAGAGCCAACGACAGATGACGGTGAAGCCACCAATATGGCTATCGAAGTTAGGTGTCATTTGCATCGAGACACGCACTCATCAAACACCTTTCAAGAAAGGGATGCACCAGTACCGGAGACCACACTCCAAGTGCTTGAGATACAGAGGAGCCCTCTGGTCACCATGGCTGTACACCGGAGATGATTTCGCCGGAGCCTCCAACTTGTAACCCGTCGGTATGTCAAACTTTGAGTGCAAAGACTTCATCTGCGTCTAGGTCACCTTTGAATGGAACTCATCAAGCTACTTGTGACGATCGGAATCCATGCCAGGTCTGTATCGCTCACCGGAGGATCGCCTGAGTTCGTGGTTGAAGAAGAAAGTAAAAGCTTCTTTCACCCTCTGACACCGCGCACCTTTCGTGATTAACGGAGGAGATTGAAGCTCGCCCCGAGCGCCCCGAGATGAAAACCTCTCCCATCTCGCCCCGTAGGGGCCCGCCATCAAGTCCGTATTAAACGCCAGTAAAAACCGCTGGTCGACATCAGCCACGCTCGTCAAATAGAATATTCGAGCCTCTTCCCCGAACCCCCTTCCCACTGGCTATGTTATTTCATTTCACTTGGATTCATTTCCAACCGACTCCAGCAAGCAATAAATCATATGGTCATAACCACTAATTACCGACAAAGAGGAAAACCAAGCGCTAACATGAATAAACATTTCGCCGTTAACTTAGAAGCGACATAAATCTCCACCAACCCACTGGCGTTTATCGGCTCGCCACGATCCGTTAAACAACTATCGCCACAGCCGACGCGAAAAGCGGTGTAGGTCGTCCCCTCAATAACTCCCCCCCCGTACGACGTGAAAGGCGGTACCAGTTGTCCGCCTAACCAATTGACTGCCCCGGAGCTATCCTTCCAAATCGCTTGTCCCCCCAAGCGACATGGGGGATGACCAGCCATCGCCTTTCAACCGCTAGTCTCCCCGGACGACGCGAAAGGCGATACTAGTCGCCCTTCCAACCCGTTATCTACCATAACCCTTTCCAACCGGCCGTCCTTTCCATAATGCGTTTAATCTAGCCCCCTTTTCTTAACCATCCGCATCCGACGATGCTAAGGGCGGTACTAGTCGTCTTCTTCAACCGATACTCTAATGGACGTTTCAAGAGGCCGTGGCGAACCGACTACTACTCCTACCCCTTCTCATCCTATGGTTCCCCCACTCGAACGACGTTATACAAGACTTGAGCCCATCAACATCGCATTAAATTCACGCACCCTTAACTCCCCATTTCTCATGGTATTTAAGGCACCTCGACCCATGCAAATGCGCCGTCAATCCCATCCCATTAATTAATAGACCACACTAACCCTCAAATTACCCACAACTTGACACTCAGAAGGCCACCACCGTGAGAGCATAAAGAGGTGCTCACCAATCACTGCTCACACGGAGGAGAGGGTGACTCACCATGGTTTCTCACCAATGAAGAGGCGAAAATACCTCCACGTTCTAGGTATAAGTAGCAACGCGGAACAAAAACCAAGTAAGTGATTTTTCCCAATGAATTTCGCTCCATTGATTTTTCTCTCCCTCACATTAACTTGACCGCGGAGGAACCACCGAGATCCCAACTCCGCCTCTTCCACGTGTGTCTTCTTTGTCGGGTGAACCCCCGACCGAGCATCGCCACGGACATTAGAGAAGGCGACCGCTCTTAAAAGCTAAACTCACACCGAGGTTAGTAACTGGATTTCATACATCAACAATATGGATATTAAATATCTATACCTGATGGGATATAGAAACTTATATTGTTGGAATAATTAAAAAATTTCTAGCTTTCGGTAGGATACTACTAATATACATATGTAGTAGAGAACGTTTCTAGCTCATCAAAGTTTCATTATGTTTTGTACAATGGAGAATGTTCCTATATGACTTCTTGAAGTATTTTTCATACAATTAATTGCCTCTTTTTATAAATTTATTCTTGCAATAAAGAAGTATTTTTTCCTTTTAAGATGGTGATTTCTCTTGTAACACTACGGTTAAACCATTTGAGGTGAGCTTTGAGTTTCTTATTGCTTAAATCTACACAACGCCTAAACACTCATATCGTTATCAAGTCCTCCAAGATTTTCCATCTCCGTACCTCTAATTAACAACATAACAAATACAACAGTTGCACGATACTAGAGGCCTTTAATTAATAAGACCATTAATAAATACAAAGTACAAGAAAAAAAAAATCTTAAACAGTTGTATGATTGTATCCACTATGTTCGGTTACCCACCACTTGCTTCTAACCGTTAACCCCAAATCCCATTCCTTCCATTTGTCGCCTCCATCTCCCAATGAAACTAATACCAAGTCACAGCACTAGCCATCTTTATATATCTTCATTACAAAGGAAGTCCTATATAAAATTAATATCAAATGCTTAGCATATGAAACCCCACCCATTGTTACTGAAAACATTTATTTATTTATTTAGATCCCAAGAAACTGAGTAAATTGGATCTTAATGTAATAGAAACCTAAGGGAAAATCTAACGAGAATAAGGGCTAGGGTATCAAAGTGAAATGAATTTGAAATTTCAGGATATCAGAGTTTAAAAAATACTTTGGGCTACCAAAGTAAAAAGATGGATAAACTTTAGGGTACCAAAAGAAAAGAAAACCAAGTACCTACCCAATTATTGAATTCAAGAAGTCCTCTTCAATTCTCATTGATAATCATATGTACACATGTAAAGCTCATAACATACAACAACCCTCTAAAGATTTTCTACCTCTTTCTAGGATCAGAGGGCGTGATTTTGATGACGAGACCGGGAAAACATCGTCGGGGTCATGAATATGTGGGTTCTGCTCGACGATGAAGGTCCCCACACTTGTCGCTGATCGTATGCAGTGTCTCCCTGCCAACGACGTAAATCTCATCACAAGGCCGTTCAATGAACTTGTGTCCGTGTACACTGTTAAAGCTTGTGGTTGAGTTTGAACGGAGAGAGCTCAGGAGGATGACGGCAACGAGAGTCAACGCTAAGTACCAAGAGACCGTGTCGGCGATGGATATGAGTGTTGAGGTTTTGATGGCATGGTTCTTGTTGTTGATGGAGGGAATGAGAAGGGGAGAGGGGTATATATAGGAGAAAAGAGGGAAAGGAGATTGCTGGCTATGTTTTGAGGTTGTGGGGGTTTTGAAGTTGGCGTGATTTAGGTGTGGATGAGGCACGATAAGTGAGAGGGTCCCCTTGGGCGTGTTGAGGAAGTTTGGTTATGGGGTTTAGGTTTTCTTTGGAGTGGGGAGGCTAAGTCTTGTTTGATGAGCTCTTATTGGATGAGGTCAACTTTGTTGGTGGATTGGGGTTGGGGAGTAAGATTTGGGTTGAGATTGTTCCTTTTCCAATAGTTGAGTGTTAACTGGTTTAGAGTTGAGATTGTGAGATAATTTTGCCACAAAAATTGAGAAAGAGAAATTATTCCTAGGGTGAGCAAATTATCGGTTCAATAGGTTTTGACTAATTTTTGTCCAATCAAATCAAATCAACTAGATTCAAAATCAACCGAACCGAATGAAATCGTCTAATGCGGTTCGCTTTGTTTAGTTATGCATATATATTTCAAGTTAGAGATTTTTAGCTAAAAGACAACACTCTTACTCCTTCAAACCTTTCACTCATCTTACATTCCAAGTTGAAGAGCAAATCCATCAAATTAACTACTTTACAAACTAAAACTAAACCTTTATACATTAAAATATATAAAATATTTGTGTAAATTACGCTGAGATTGGTCGGTTCGGCTATTATTATTTCAAATATTCTAAAATCAAATCAAACCGAAGTCTTTCTAAACCCAACTAAATCGCCAAAATTCAATTGGTTCGATCAGTTTATTCAGCTTTGCACCCATTAGTGCTCACCCCTAGTTATTCTAATGAATAGTAAGCTAAAAAATCCTATAAAAGACCATTTATAAAAAGGAACAATAAGGAAGAAGATCGTAAGTGTGTCCATAGTTGATGATTAGTGTAATACAATAGTTTTATTGTACTATTGCATCGCATTGATACAATGTTGTGTGTCTACCGATAATGATTGCACCGATGTTATATATTGATAGTAAGTATCGCCTATATTATATCGATTCGATCCTCTCCACTACAAAATATATAGTGAAGAGATCACCGCAATATCACAATAGTTGATTTGTTTATTAGGTGGTTGTGATTTGCCTTAGAGTGTAAATTACAAAATAGTGCAATTCATAGGAGTATGGTGAGTGTTAGATATATAATGAATCACAACCACCTACTAAACAAATCAACGGTTGTGATGTTTAATAGTCTCTCCACTATATTTTTTATAGCGGAGAGGATCCAACTCCCATCATATTAGACTTCCAAAGCTTTTAATAGGCTCCATAATCAGGTCAACTTAAGCTCAACAACATCAAAACTAACCTGACCTACCACGTCTCAGTTGCCTCCCCTGTTCCATCATCTGCATCTATCCAAAGGGCATTAAGTAGAAATTAAGATGAGAACGTCCATGATTAGTTGCGTCTAAGCTAAAGGCTTATCCAAATCAGTTATCTTTTTTGAGTCAAAGCATTTCTCTTATCCATAATAGAAGTTTCCCTTCTTCAAAAGCAATTTTAAATACGGACATTTGATCTCAACTAGTTGGGATGCACATGCATTCCACATGGTCAAATATTTTAATTATTTCTTTAAGCTTATTTATTCATTATAATTGCATTGTGGACATAACTATTTTAGAGCTTGAATTTATTTTGTGGACTAAAACATGAGAAAATAATTAAAAAAGGAAAATACTAAATTTAGGAGAAAGTATTGAGTGTTTACATATAATAATAGATAATACATAAATTTAAGAGTGAAATGAGTAGAAACAGTTATCAATCCATGTGAATCGTGGTTGATGATCAGTTGAACAATTTCAAGTCTTCAGAAACTATTTTAATCAAGTGACACCTCTATGTATTAAAAATTTATTAGTGTATATAATTTATGAATAAATACAACTAAGGACATAAAGTCCATAAGTACATGTAAATGGAATACATGTTTACTCTTGTTGCAAAAGTTATTATGCATGATGAGCGTAAATGAGTTCTAAATTCTAATACTTTTTTTGAAAATAGGACCCTCCACAAGCTGGAGGCATCCTAAAACATATAGCTAGAAATGTCAGCGGAAACAATAATACAGATAGAAACTCGAATCTCCTCGAGCCAAAACCTTGCTGAAGTCAATCGATGGCCAAAATAAGCAAGCTGATGGGCTACTTTATTAGTATTCCTTGGCAAATAAACAACTTGGGGCATTGCACACCGTTCTAACTCCCCTCGAACCTCGGGGACGATATCTCCCAATGGGAAAAGCTCACTACTCGGATTTTTGAGCAAGTTGATCACCTCCATGCAGTCCATACCAAGCCTATAAATAAAGAGACCACCATCCCATGCAAATCGAAGGCCATGTAGCACGATAAGTAACTCTGTGTGCTCAGCAGACACTCCACCCACTCTCGGGATAGAAAAAGCTCTGAGAACATCACATTTGTGGTCTCGGATCACACCCCCAACACTTGATTTAAGAGTAGACTCGTCAAAGCTTCCATCCACATCAAGTTTGAGTTTCCCCAAAGGAGGAGGATGTTCGCGGGGAAAGTTGGTTTGTTATTCATTGTGGTTGAATCCGTTTACAGCTTCGTTGGCCTACAACAAAATTCAAAAGAAAATGCCTTTTATTTTAAGGTGTACAATGAAAATAAAAATTATAACTTTTTCCTGAACAAACGCTCGGATCTCTATTATATGGATCCTCGCTGTGGGTTCTTCGTCCGTGTCGGACTTTTATTCGTCCGCGGACCACCGGGCAATTCGATCCTGTAAACCCTGTTTCGAACTACAGACGAGGGCTCGCTTCACGAAGGAAACAAAGCTCGAGGATTACACTCATGAAGGAGAGGATCGCCGGGATCGCGACTCACGGCGAGAGGATCGCCGAGCGGTGAGATCTACTAGGAGAAATCACAATATCCCCGAGATTAAGACGGCTTAATCTAGAGGGTATTCAGAGTTCGATTCGAATCCGCTACCTTGCGATTGAATATCCGACGCCAACTGAACTTATGTCACGGCGTTCTGAACGGCAAGGCCGATCGAACTTAAGTCAAGTCCAAGCTCTCCAAAAATCCGAGGTTCCCCAAAAATCAAGCCCCCAAAATCTGCCCCTGGAGTCCAAGCCTGATCCACAAAAATCCACCCCAAGATCCAATGCCGAAGTCCAAAAATTCCAGCCCTAAGTCCGCCAAAATCCAAGATCCAAAATCCCGCCTTTAACTCCAAACCTCCAAAAATCCAAATTTCCAAATCCAAGAAAAATCCTTCAAAATCCGTACCGTGTCCATAGACCCCCTATTTATACAAGTCTGGGGTTTTGTGCCTACACGAGCAGTGCTCTACCACTGTTTGCAGGTGCCTAAGTTGTCGAGGTGCCCCTGCTAAGTGGTCGAGGTGGAAGCAAACACGAGGTTCGCTAAAATATGAGTTTCGCCAAGTGAACACGAGGTTCGACCAATGAACACTAGGTTCGCAAAAGTGCGAGGTTCGCCGTATAGGCGAGGTTCGCCAACCGCAGGTTCGCCGAAGGCGCAGGTTCGCCAAAATGAGCCGAGGTTCGCCAAATCGGCGAGGTTCGCCGTATGCAGGTTTGCCGTATGCAGGTTCACCAAAATGAACCGAGGTTCGCCAAACCGCGAGGTTCGCCGTATCGAGCCAGGTTCGCCAAACCGCGCAGGTTCGCCGTATGCAGGTTTGCCGGGCGAGGTTCGCCAAAATGAACCGAGGTTCGCCAAACCGCTGCTCGCTGTAAAAGTCGGATGATTGTCATTGATTTGAATTTGCTTACGCTTCTTTGGCCTACAACTAAATTCAAAAAGAAATGCCTTTATTTTGGCGCATAATGAAAATCAAAATTACAACTTTTCCCGGTGAACAAACACGAGGATATCCGCTATATCGATCCTCGCTATGCGGGTTCTTTGCCCGTGTCGGGACTTATTGTGTCCGGTGGACCACGCAGCAATTCCAATCCGTGGAGACCCGGTCCGAACTACAGATGTAAAGGGCTCGCTTCACGGGAAACTACCGAGGGGATCACACTCACGGCGAGAGGATCGCCTCGAGCGGTGAGATCTACTAGGAGAAATCACGCTTATCCCTCGAGATTAAGACTAAGCTTAATCTAGAGGGTATCTCAGAGTTCAATCTCAACTGGCTACCTTTTGCTTATAGATCCGACGCCGATCGACTTGGAGCTCGAACCGCGGCGTCAGATCTCGCGAGGGCTCTTCTAAGTCCAAAATCCAAGAAAATCCTCCTCGATCAGAAAATCCCCAAAAATCCGACCTTCATCGAGCAAGACCCCTATTTATACAAAAAGGGGGGCAGGCCAAGTGAGTGCTCTACCACTGCCGAGCCACCTCGGCCAGTCAGCCAGGTGGTTCTACCATGGTGGTCGAGCCACTACCACTTGTCGAGGCACCTCGGCCAAGTTGGTTGAGGTGGCTTTACCAGTGGCCGAGCACCTGGCCAATTTTATCGGGCGGCCTGGCCGCCTTTGCGTTGCTCCGACTCCTCCCGGCCGATTCTTCGCCGATTCTTTCTCTCCTCGGCGGCTTTTTGTCCTGATGTCGCCGCAGTTCGAGTCCGTGGTCCGATCAACTTTCGAGCTCAAACGGTTCGCTTAGGCCGACGGACTAAGTACGGCTTGATTCCGCCTCGCCAACGTTGAGTTTAGCCAACTCTTCGCTGGAGCTTCGCTGCCGGTTTTTCCACGACGCCGTTGGCTGTTTCAGACGACTCACTTCATGAGTTCGCCGACTCGCTTTGGCGCTTTTATACAGATCACGCCGACGGCGTTGGTCGCGCCGTCGATGGATCGCTTGTCGCACTCCACCGCTTATTTGTCTTGTTCGCACCGATAAGCAATTTTTATGCCTACAGATACCCTCCAAAGCCGCCTCGCCTCATTCTGATGAGTCCGATGCTTTGGACATGATGGTTCCCTACTTCACTACCGAGGGTCCCAAAAGATAGCTTCAAGTCTTCGATTCATCATCCAGCTTCTTTGTAGGATTCCTCGATAAGATCACTGCTGCATTTATTGTCTCCGACCGCTTGTTGAAATCTTGATTCAAGTCGGTGGGTGAGTTTTGTTTGTAACCTCTGGTCGCTGTTTGACTAACCATCGACTTTTGACTTCTCCATATGTCGGCTAACTCCTTGTTGGCTGCACACATTGGTCGCGGTCGTGCACCGAATTTCATAACCCTCAATCGGCTAATTCTTCCTCACACGTAGTTGTTAGTTTAACCACGCGGAGGACTGATCTTTTCATGGAGATATACTCCGGTGGGATTCCTTTGCGCAAACAGAGACCATTTGGGTTTCAACCTCGCCCTAGCTTTGGCCTACGAAAGCGACGCTTTGACCGGTGTGGATTAACCGCTGATAAGAATTTTGGCGACCACGCTGCTATTACGCCGCCATCGTGATTACTCCTGGTCGGAGTACTATTATCCATAGTGGGAGGAATTTATTCCTCGCTCCTGATCGCTTGATCGACAGGCCTCCCAAGCAAAGAACGCACTAATTGGCATTGGTACAAAGTTGGGAGGAGTCTTTTCGAGGTAGAGCTGTCCTGGCCAATATAAGCCTCGCTGAATGGCCAATTTATCCCTTTAAGGTTCCACAATGGAGAAAATTGAGGGTTATTGAGTTATCCCTAAGAATACTTTGTGAGAATATTCTTCGAACTTCTCAACTAATTAGGAAACAAGTATACCGTAATCCTAGTTGGAGTAGGATTGAAGACGCTGATTTACATCGATGTAATCCGGGCCGATCGAAGTTATCCCTAAGAATACTTGTGAGAATATTCTTCCGAACTCGACAAATTAGGAAATAGTTTATACTGTGAATCCTAGTTGAGTAGGATTAGGCGACGCTGGATCGGCCGATGTAATCCAAGACGATCGAAGTTATCCCTAAGAATATTTCTTGTGAAAATATTCTTCCGAACTTCTACAAATTAGGAAACAGCTTATACTGTAATCCTAGTTGAGTAGGATTAGGCTTAACGCTGCTGATCGGCCTGCCGAGAATTCCATGGAGGTGTTATCCTCGCCAATAAGCCTTCTAATCTTCCCAATATAGCGGAGGAATTAGGAGCCATTAACGACTGATTTATGCTATCTTCACATCCAAACGAGATTCCAATTAGGACTCCTAATTGGGGCTGATTAGAGTCCTAATTAGAATTGATTTGGACTCCAATTAGAATTCCTACTTCTGCCAAATAGGAGTCCTCGCTCAAAGAGGATTGCATGTGGGTTGTTATAAATACCCACCAACCCTCCTTTTCCCACCCAGGCCGCCCCCTCCTGCTTCTCTCGTCTCATTCTCGCCGCCTCTCAAACGACGAGGTACATGCAACGGACGCCTTTTCTTCTTCTTCTCTCTTTTGCCTTTGCATGAACAAAAGTGCAAAATCGACAAGACGGAGAACGGGCGCCGACGGGTGGCTAATTTATCGGGCCACGCCGCTCTGGCATCAATTTGGTGTTACCGGGCGGCCGCGATTGTTCTGGCTGGCCTTTATTGATGCCTGACGGTTTTTTCATATCAGTTTGGAGATCACGCCAGCTTTCGAGGAGTCGATCAACTCTCGACGGCGCTGTGAATGCACGCCCTTTCTGGCAGGCCAGCCCATCATATTCTCGCATATATGCTTGTATCCCCGCCGTTTCCTTTGTGAGGCGACTGGGAAGAGCCGGTGATTCTCCTTCGTGGAGGGTTGAGGCTTCGATTGTGCACGCTCGCTATGACCCCGCTTCGCTCTCCTTTGTGAGGCGATTGGGAAGAGCCGAGATTCTCCTTCGTGAGGATTGAGGCTTCAAAGATCACCCGCTCTCGACAGCTTTTAACGAGCCGCATTTCATACCGTGATTTTGCTTTCAGAGAACGGATATATATTGTCGCTTTGTTTACACGACTATATTTATCGCCTCCGGTATTAATAATGATGAAATCGCCATACTCGCTATAAGGTCGTGACTCAATCTATGTAAGATGACTTCAACGCCATTTACTAACCGGTATTTTCTGATTTCAGCTTGATTATTCCTCGGAGCTTTTCCACCTACGTCGATGGACGCCATAGTGACTATTATTCCATGTGGATGATCCCGCGATTTTTATCTCACGATTTGCCCGACATCAGTCGAGACGATCCAGTCAGATTTGAGGGGAGTTCCCAAGTATCCGACGATTGGTCACCGACGCGCCAAGGGACACCAGCTAACAACCTTTATGAAAGACGATTATCTATTCGGCGACTCGCTTAAGGATCCTGGATACTTTTATCAGAGTGAGAGGTGGTTGAACAAAGACGACGGAGGCCCCTTGTATATTCTGGATACCTCGCCAACTCTCATTGACCGACCTTACACCATGTTGTGACACGCCGATGTCATGGCGTCTCGACCGAGGAGCATGATCATATTCATTGTGGTTTATTACCCGCCAGCCGGCTCCCGGTTCCAACAGAATCGCTACATCGGCCTTCACCTTGTAGGGTCGGACACACCGCGATGAGCTTTTGTTCCCGCCGACTTTGAAGAATCGCCTTGCTAAATTAGCGAGATGCCGCCGCCCATAGATTCTTCTACGGGTACACTCGCAAGTAAGCACCGGGGTCGCCGACCGCCACGCCCTCACCGATGGGATGGAGAACTTCTGCTTGCGGTCTCAGATTCAACGATTCGTACACCATGTATGGCCTTCCAATCAGCCAACCATTTCTTTACCTTATTTGAGCTTTATAATCCAGATTCAATACGCTTTTCACTAAACATGGCGAAGTTGGTTGGCTTTGCATGAGATGTACCGATTTCGTGTCTACCCATGGGAAGATGCTATATCGAGTACTTTCCTCCAATCGAACCGAAAGCAAGAAGGAACGACCATCGTTATAAGACTTTATGGGATCTCACTTGTCATTACCATATAGCTCGCCCAATCTCAACCTTGCGCTTAAGAGGAAATCGCAGTGAGTCTCAAGCGTCACATTACTTGTTCCAAAGATTTGAGGACAAATCTGGCGAGGAAATATGTGAACTATCACCACCCTTCAAGGTTAATGAACTGATCGAGAAGTCCGAGGCTAACTCTTATACACTCGCCTACTAAAGAAGGCTTTCCTTCAGACCAAGTTTGCGACCTTTCATGGTATGAAGCCTATCCAAATGACAACTCTTCTAGCGTGCTATCTTGCACCGCTCAAGAAGTGTGTGGTTCCATATCAACTCGATGATGCTTTACCTTTGGAGGTCCTTTATCCCGCAGTCAACTCTGCCCACAAGAAGGAACTCTCTCTCCTTCCTGATGGCCAGTATTCACCGTGGATTATGCATATAGTTCGAGCGCTACTCCGAGAAAGGACGAGCCATCATCACGCATCCCTTCCGTCCGGTAGAGCTCCCATATACCTATTTGATGACCGTTGGTCTTCATCATCGCCCGGACATGATGTCGGCACCGTTCCACGATTCGTCTACCTTTCTTATACTTGGTAGAGGATTGCGATGGAAGGGCGCGGGTTTTGCGAGATCAAGAAACGATGCGATTCACAAAGGGTGGATCTTTCCATGTTTTCCTCGATTCTCCGGGTCAATATGGTGAGTCCTTGGTCGACGAGGAGGTGCCGGCGACACGCCAGACTTCACTTAACATTGGCTATTTCAACCGGCTAGTGAATATCGTGCCGTGGTATCTCACCTTCCGAAAGTAAATGAGGAATGCTTCATTGAGCCTTATTTTCCCGTCGCTTTTCGCCAGCTCGCCATTTACCCAACTTTATGTTGGGAACCCGAACCGATACCCGCACTCAGGTGGACTTGTGGATGGCCTTCGAGCATGGTTGTGGAGCGCGGGTGTACCGGTGTTAGGTTCGGGCCTCGAAGCCTGCACTGCCACCGACGACATTCTTCATTGTAGTTGGCTATTAGTAGCTAACGAACCGCCCCTCGGAGGGCCATCTCGATCTGTAGTCAAGCATCGCTATGAAGCCGGTATCAAACGCCGCAGATATCGCTTCGTCGAGGAAGCCGCCAATCTATCGATCGAAAGTGAGGTTGAGGAGGAATTTACCACTCGACGCCGCTACTTTAGGAGAGGACCAAGCGAGGTCGTCATGAGAAGGACCTCGGTATTTCTCCTTTTCCTTTCGCTTTCATCCTTTCCATTAGATTTCTATCCAATTGAATTTTTAGGAAAATCAGAAGAGGAAGAATTTCAACCCTCTCAGAGGTTAAACGAAAGAGGCTAGCCCATAAGAATCAACGGAATCCTCGGTCCTTTGATATAGACTTGACCAAGAATGCTCCAAATGGGTGACGGAGGTAATAATTCACCGGATGAAATCTGAAATTTCAACTTTTGCACTCCATTATTTCTCCGCTTGTCTGGGGTTCTAGGGATTATAATCCCTGCTTTGATTTTCCTCCCACACCGCTGGAGCTGGGCTCCCGCCATGCCAGCCAAGTTTTACTCAACAAATGTATGGAGCTATGGCGAGGAGGTCGATGCAGACCGATCCCTGGACCCGTGTACATCTAACATCGATAATTCCTCTCTCGGGTGGCTAAGAATGGAATGACTCTGGATTTGTACCCCACTAATTGCCTCTTTGCTTTTTGTTCTTTAGAGAGATTGCGAGACAAATGCACAAGCCGAGACTAGGCAAGCTAACTCCAATAGGAGGTATGTAGCTTTACCTATTGTTTGCCTTAATTGCATTCTTCCTAATGCCTTTTCGTAATTCTCCATGGAAGATTTCGTGATCTCGGTTTATATGGCAACATTCCATGGATGACTTGCTACGCTGGTCACAAGATGGAGATACCCTTGGTGAGGATTTACCCAATACTATCCCCAAGAAGGTATGAACTTTCTTGATTAATTATAGGACCACCGCTTGGCTAATACCACTATAATTAAAAGAAGTCAGACATTCCATTTGTGCGCCGGTAGTACCCCTTTTCCGCTTCGCCTAATCAGCCTACCACAATTTGAGATAGATGAGCACACCAGGGCTCACCGCTGCTGACAAAGATCCCAACATAGATACGCCTCCTAGACTCGCTAGCCTCCGCTAAATCAAGGAGACTCGTAAGGGTCTTTAGCCAAATAAGCTACCCATTCCTTTACTAAAAAACTCAAGTCCTCTTTCTTCCGCGCAGCCTACATCCTCACTCCATGATCCGGCGAGCGTTGATGCCGGATGAAGATCCATCCCATCTTATTATCCGCTTGGAAATACGCCATTCTTTTGTGAACACCGTGATCGAAAAGGTCCTTCATGGCGTTTCTTCATCGCTCAACCATCGCTGATCCCCTGATGGCTTTGATACGGATATGGGTTACCCCGAAATGGCTCGAGCATTGTGATGACCACCCTACCATCCGAGGGAAAGCTTCAGACCGCGAAGAACTACCGGCAGCCGGGCTTCCTCATACATAGCCGCCATACCACTCGCGCTTAGAGGCATGCATGATGTCGTGTTTTACCGGCTCAAGTCCGTGATGCGTAAAGACCGCTACGACCGGTCTGCTGTTTGGTGACATATTCTTCCTAAGCCACATCCGCATCGATATTGTGGCGAAAAGCGGAGAGGATAATACCGCCTGGGAGAGCTCCATGCCGAGGAAGATAGGATGGGCATTTGAGTCGCCAAGGCCAACAAGGAAGAAGCCCTCACCGCTATGCCTAGGGAGCTTGATCTGCCGGGGCGTAAACCGGCCGAGCTCGAGGAGGCAACCACGAAGACACCGAACACCGATGAGGAGTCCTTCGAGCCGAAGGTGTGAAGAACTCCACCAAGCTACAATGATGAAGTGTCTCACCAACAACAAATCCTTTGTCATAGACTTGATGTTTAAACAGCTTGTAGCCCTTCTATATTTGCTTCAAATGAATAAGATCCATCCCTTTCATTGTTTATTATGATTCTTTTACTTCATTCAAATAATTAACCATAATACTTATAGGATTTTTGGCAAACCCTACCATCAACGGGTTTGATTAGCCTTTACCAACTACCATTTGAGTTGGCTACGCTATGGATTATCGTGATCCGCTCCCGACGGATGTGCTAAAAGAATGAAACTCTTCTAGACTTGTTGCTATGATATTGAATACATAGGCTTGTGACTTTACCGCAAGAGACCACCCGCAACGCTGCAGGAGGCGCTATTTAACCCTTCTTAGGTTTCTGGATAAAATACCCTTAATCGAACTCGTGTCTTCTTCAATCTAAAGACTAAACCGGCAACGCTGCGTGAGGCGTTGACTTTAGGGTTATTGCCAACCCCCCTTCAACGGGTTTGATGAGCCTTTACCAACTACCGCTTGAGTTGGCTAGCGCGGCGGATTATTCGATCCGCTCCGCACATGACGCTGTGCTAAAAGAATGAGACTCTCTTAGACTTAATGCTACGATGTTGAATACGTAGGCTTCGCTTTTCACCGAAGACTAACCCGGCGACGCAGTTAGCGCCTACTATCCCTCGCTTAGGATTCAGATCAAATTCTCCGTAATCAAACTCGTGTCTTCTTCAATCGAAAGACTAAACCGCAACGCGGTGAGGCGCTGGCTTTATCCCTTCTTAGGCTTCGTGATAAAATGCCCGTAATCAACTCGTGTCTTCTTCAATCGGAGAAAGACTAAACCGCAACGCTGCAGGAGTATGCTGGCTTTATCCCTTCTTAGGCTTCGGATAAAATGCCCTGTAATCAACTCGTGTCTTCAATCGGAGAAAGACTAAACCTAACGCTGCAGGAGGCGCTGACTTCTATCCCTTCTTAGGCTTCGGATAAAATGCCCCGTAATGAACCTTGGTGTCCTCTTTGACCGGAGAATGATCGAACCGAAGAAGATTGATTGAGGTGGGAAAGGAAGAATGTTCTATTTCCCGATGAGCTTAACAGCCAGATTCCTTACCGAATCAAAGACTCAGCGACCTTCACGGACAACCCGGTCTCGAAAATCCTACAAGATACCGGGCGCTACCTAAGATGAAGATGGAACTAAGAGGATCTCCACGAGAACCGAAGAGACTCAGCACCTTCACCGGACAACCCGGTCTCGAAAATCCCAAGATACCTTCACCGGGCCACCTAAGATGAAGATGGAACTAAGAGGGATCTCCACTGAGAACCGAAGAGACTCAGCGACCTTCACCGGACAACCCGGTTCGAAAATCCCTACAAGATACCTTCACCGGCTACCTAAGATGAAGATGGAACTAAGAGGGATCTCCACTCCGAGAACCGAAGAGACTCAGTGACCTTCACCGGACAACCCGGTTCGAAAATCCCAAGATACCTTCACCGGCGCTACCTAAGATGAAGATGGAACTAAGAGTGGGATCTCCACCGAGAACCGAAGAGACTCAGCGACCTTCACGGACAACCTGGTCTAAAAATCCCTACAAGATACCTTCACCGGCGCTACCTAAGATGAAGATGGAACTAAGAGTGGGATCTCCACCGAGAACCGAAGAGACTCGTGACCTTCAGCGGACAACCTGGTCCGAAAATCCCGGCGATACCTTCACCGGCGCTACCTAAGATGAAGATGGAACTAAGAGGATCTCCACTGGAGAACCGAAAAGACTCAGTGACCTTCACGGACAACCTGTCCAAAAATCCCAAGATACCTTCACCGGCGCTACCTAAGATGAAGATGGAACTAAGAGTGGATCTCCACTCGAGAACCGAAAAGACTCGTGACCTTCACGGACAACCCGGTTCCGAAATCCCTACAAGATACCTTCACCGCGCCACCTAAGATGAAAGTTCCTGTTTTACCTTCACCGGGCGCTACCCGAAAAGGGATGGATGAACCCTCCGCTAATCACTTTAAAGGGATCTTTACGCTGAGAGGAAGAATTTTATATTCTATCTCCAAAGGGATTTTTGAGTGGGCCTCTTGTTCATAGAAGGAATCAAGAGGGGATTTTGGTAATGTACCGTAAATTTGTAGACCCACCACAAGGAATTTGATCGGTGGGGAAATTGATGGAGGACAAATCTAGGGTTATCCTCAAGAAAAGTGGGTGAATCCCACGAGGAACTTCCCGCTGAACGGGTTATCCCAAGATACTAAGGGTAGTATTTCTTCAGAACTTCCCATTTATCTAAGATTAATTGCCGGCCGCCATTTTGGGTAATTAGGCGCACGCACCATTGGAGTAAACCGCTTCTATTACAAACGGACCTCCCATTTAGGTTCGAATTTACCTTTCTTTTGAAGTGAGGATTATCGGTCGCCGAAAGCAAATAGGACCAAATCTCCTTCTAAAGGTTCTCTCGTCGAACTTTCTTGTTGAAAGCCCTCGACATCCTAGCTTGGTAGAACTCAATGCATTGTTGAGCCTCCAGCGCTTTCATCTAACATCTCAAGCTCTTCGAGACGCTTTTGATGTTGTTCTTCTGGCCGCCATCTCTGCTGGAAAGGGCGATAACGGCGACGGGATCCGATCTCCAACGGGAGAATCGCCGCACCCGTAAAACCGTGGAGTACGGGTCTTCCAGCATTGGCGATAAATAGCGATACGCCCAGTAGTGCTTCTCCGAAGTTTATCATCCCAGCCTCTTTGTTACTTCTTCACAAGCTTCGGCTGCATTTTGATAATCGCCTTGTTGAATGCCTCGCTAATCCCATTGTCAGCCGGATTATAGGTCGCTGACGACATCTTGTATTTTGAACTTTTCGCAAAACCCTGATGAAGGAATTGTCGATAAATTGGGGACCGCTGTCATGCACGATCCATCTTGGAACACCGGTCGATAGATGACATGGTGTTTGATAAATTTGACGAGACGGTACTTTGACTTCTTTTAGTGGGATTGCTTTCTTCCCACTTGGAGAAGTAGTCGGTGATCGCTAGAATAAACCGACGCTTCTTTGACCGACGGAGGAAAATGGGACCTACAACGCCCATTCCCCATGTCTCAATGGCCGTGATGTGGTAAGGATGCAACCGCCAGAGGCCGATGCATATAATTCGGAATTTGACACGCTGGCATTTCCGAGCGCATCGACCGCCATTAATCATTGTTGGCCGGCAGCCCATTCTCCCCGATTCATCAGAGCTTGGGACCAGCCGGTGTGCACCACATTCACCTTCGTGGTGCTTCCCGAAGGACCTCTCCGCCTCTTTGTTTGAGAGGCATCGGAGCAAAGACCATCGCACTTCTACGATATAACATCCGGGTTTGAGTGTCATAAAAGAATCTTGAGCTCTTCACGATTGACTCTTCTCCTTCACGCCTTCCTCGTAGAATACCATGTAAGACATAGTCGATGATAGGAAAGCGCCAATCTCGGGCTCCAACTTGGGTTGTACTTCTTTCGTAACTAGCCCTTTATCTCTTGTGCCTCATCGATAATGGTACGTAAGAGTTGGTGAGTCCCGACCGTAACTAGTTGCTCGTCTCTGGTTGTGCTAACGACACGCCTAACGCCAAAGGCATCCAAGATAAGCATTTTGGAGGCGCCGATATATTCGATGAAACTCTCTCAATGAGTCCGCTTATTTCAACAGCCATTCGATGATAGGGATCGATCCGATTCTCGACTTCAGAGTCACCACGAACTCGCTTAACTATCAATTGTGAATCTCCACACGCCGAGATATTCGACCCCAGCTCAGCTTGTCCGATAAGTAGCTTGTATTCGGCTAACGCTATTGGAACGGTTCGTGAGTGAATAAGCACGAGGGCATGACATGATTCCTCGAAATAAGACAACCCACTCCCGGAGATTTTAGAACATCCGGGCGCACTTCGCCACATTGGTGGCCCGAAGCTCCATCAAAATACAATCGCCATATTTGTTGGTGCGATGTAGTGTTACTTCTGGACTTCATCCGAAGATCATCATATAGCTCAACCGCACTGGCCGTCGGCCGGGTGCCAAGAGATCACAAATCGCTTGTCCTTTGACCGACTTCTGTTTGAAATACAAGTCATATCGGGACAAGAGCAAGGCCCATTTCGCCAAACGCCAACTCATTGAGGCCGGTCAATATAAATATTCGACCGGATTTACGCTTAGAGATAACATAAATCGCTTGTCCGACTAAATAGTGTCGATTTTGAATCGCTAACACTAATGTAAGGCACCGCTTCACCATTGATATCGAGACTCAAAGACCACTAATGTTCGCCCGTAATATAATCGCTCGTCGCGGACCGCTATCGCCGCTTTGCGCAGTAAAGCGCTTTAACGAAAGTGATCCGCTGCCTTGACGATCAAAAACGGTTTTCCATCAGGTGCAACAAGAACAGAGGTTTAGCGAGATAAGACTTGATCTCTTCAATGCCTTCGGCAAAGCGCCGTCCCAAATATATGACACTTCTTGTTCAACTTGAGAACGGTTGCACTTCCTCGATAGGTTCGATATGAACCGCCGGATGTACGCCAATTTGTAACCCCCGAAGTTCTCTCGCATTTCTGAGGTTGCAACTCTTGAATCGCTTCACTTTGTCGATCGACGTGGATTCCTTTGTTTCGGACGACGGGCCGCGGAACTTGCCACCGACATCCCAAGGAAGGATTTAAGGTGGTTCATCTTTAGTCGATGAGTCCGCATGAGTTCAATAATTTCTAAGATCTTTGATGTGATCTCCTTTGTCACGCTTTTCACGACTCAAATCGCCGACGAGCATTCAATCTTTCCCAAGATGATCCCGAAAATCTCCGCCATTGCTCTCTGGTATGTTGCGCATTTTTGAGGCCGAACGGCATGACCGTAGCAATATATGCCGATATGCGCTCAACGCCAGGTGTTGGCGCCATCGGGTACATCTTGATTTGATTATACCTCAAAGCCATCCATAAAGGACATTCTTTCAAATCCACACGCGTTGTCAACTATGACATCGTGATTGGAAGAGGAAAGTCATCTTTCGCAAGCCTTGAGGTCTCTCAGAATGCATACTGCATCCTAATCACCCATTCTTCTTCATGACCGGACTATATTCGCCACCCAATCCGGATGTTGAATTTCCTCGATGAATCCCGCATTCTATGAGTTTCTTCACTTCACAACAATTGCCTCCAATATTTGTGGATCTAAACCGCCTTTGCCGTTGATTGATAGGTTTGACATCCGCCTTTGATGTTGAGGCGATGTGTCGTTGCCACATTAGGGTCGAAGTCCCGCATGTCCTCGAACTCCGTGCTTAATACATCGATATACTTCTATTAGGGCAATCAACTCTTTCTTGTCTTCCGAGGGAGCGTATTGTCGATGTTTATGAGTTTAGGATGCTCTTCATCACCCATATTAACCTCGACTACCTCATCCTTAGTGGGGGTTCTTTGTTCAACCTATCCCCAAACCGCTCTTGAGTTGATGGATCCATGGGTCTTCCCATGTTGGCATGTCTTCATCACTCTCAACACAGAGTGGATCAACTGAAGCCATATTTGACATTAAAGCCTTGAAAGTCTCCAGGCGGTGTCGTAATCCCAGCCAAGAATCGCATCTAATGTCCTCACCTGGGTGGATTATTATCAATCACCATGAGCATTCATCTTCCGAGGAGGATTCGTATCCCAACCCTCTCTGGTCATATCGCCTTTGAGACTGGATCTTGCTGCTGCCTATCAAAGAGCCGCACGCCTTCTTCTGAGTCGCTTGGTGCGCTTACATTCGACAACACGCTCGATTAGTTTGAGAACACGGATAATGCTGTTCAATTCGGGAACTTCTTCGAGATTTACTGCACTTCAAAGACGATAGTATAACTCATCCAAGATGAATGCCTGAGCAACCCTTCGCGTGTTGGTATGACTTCGTGTATAACGCCATCGTGCCGATGAAAACGCCTTCTCGAGGATGAGTCACATTATCGAGGTTCCAAGAGTCACTAATCTCAACGCTCACTTTGCGAAGCCAAGTTTCGACGGCTCTCAACTTCAATCCAATCCTGAGAGCAGCCACAGAATCTTCTTATCACGTTGAGGTGGGTGCACCCCCTACTCAGAGTGACCCGACTTCCTTAACGGCCCAATCGTTTTGATCGAAATTTTACCTCGATCATCATGCAATGAGCCGAGGTGCTCCAAAGCCGCTTGCTTGGGATACCAACAGATTGACCGCTGAAGCACGTGAGTTGATGGACATTTGGATGAAATCGCCGGAGGTGTGATCTTCTTTGAATCAAGTCACCCCGCGGCTGTCGAGCCTTAGCCAACTGCTTGAGGTGGTCGATTCTTGACTAACTTTTGGCCTTCGCTAATCGCTGTTCCGGATTTTGACTCAAACTTGGCGATTTTTCGCTTCTTGTCCACTTCTCCTTTTTCTACATCCCGCCTCCTCAACTAGAGCCCGCAGGTAAAGCGTAGTAATGCACTACTGATAATGCTTCTTCATGTTGATTGTTCCGCTTTGACGCTGACCCAATCATTTGTTGACGGCTTGGAGGAGTTGCTGCACTATTGATGAGGTTCTGACCTCCTCGACTTCGATCCACTTTGTAGCGACACCGCCGATCGATTCCGTGGCCTTGGCTAACTCACATGTCGAGAGTTCCGCGCCATCGGCCGCGATCTCCTCGCGAGATCCGCGATCTTGATGCCGGAAGGATGCCATTTGGTGCAACCGCAACGGGCGAGTTAAGATCCTCGCCTTTAAAGTTCCCGGAGTCGAGGACAAACGGATCTTTCTGCGCCGAGATCCTTTCCGATTTGTGGGGAGGACGACCGACAAGGATGATAGTATGATACTCACAATGAACCCGATCAACTTGATTCGGGCGACTGGAGCACGCAGCAAGGCCCCGCTTAGCCTAAGAAGGGCTGGGTCAAGGGGCAGCCACTTCAATTGAGCCGCTGGCTCCCAATGCGGTCGCCACTTTGTTCACGTAAAAGTCGATGATTGTCATTGATTTGAATTTGCTTACTTTCTTTGGCCTACAACAAAATTCAAAAGAAATGCCTTTATTTTAAGGCGTACAATGAAAATAAAAATTATAACTTTTCCTCGGTGAACAAACACGCAGGATCTCTCTCATATATCGATCCTCGCCATGGGTTCTTTGCCCGTGTCGGGACTTATTGTGTCCGCGGACCACCGCAATTCCAATCCGTGGAGACCCGGGTTCGAACTTGATAGGGGCTCGCTTTCACGAAGGAACGGTTACCGAGGGGATCACACTCAGAAGAGGATCACCGAGCGGGTGAGATCTACTAGAGAAATCACAGCTTATCCCCGAGATTAAGACGGCTTAATCTAGAGGGTATCTCAGAAGTTCGACCCGACTCTACATTTTTGCTTATAGATCCGACGCTTCGATCGACTTGAGCTCTCTGAATCAAGGCCAGAGATTCTGCGAGGGCTCTTCTGTGAAGTCCACAAAATCCAAGAAAATCCTCCTCCGGAAGAAAATCCCCAAAAATCCGACCTCTCAATCGAGCAAGACCCCCTATTTATACAAAAAGGGGGCGCCGCCAAGTGAGTGGGTTCGGCCACTGTCGGAGCCACCTCTGCAGTTATCGCAGGTGGTCGTTGATGGTGGTCGAGCCACCTCGCCACTTGGTCGGTGGGGCAATTCCTGGCTACTTTGTTTCCAGGGCACTTCGCTGTTGGAATGAGGTGCCTCTAAAGTGGTCGGTACCACCTACAATTTACGCAAGGCGCCGTCAGTTTTATGCCGCTTTTTCCGCCGACGATTCTCGCCGACTTTCGGCTCTTCCCGCCAGTTTCACCGTGATGTCGCCGCTGGTGTTCGGTCCGTCCGGATCAACTTTCGTGAGCTCAAACGGTTCGCTTTCTGCCGACGGATCTGCGCACGGTTGATTCCGCCTCGCCAACGCTTTGAGTTTAGCTAACTCCCCGCTTTGAGCTTCGCTGTTTGCTTTCCCACGACGCCATTATTGGTTTCAGATGCTTTCGCCGACTCCACTTATGAGTTCGTCCGACTCGCTGGCGCTTTTGCGTAACCACGCCGACGGCGTTTCCGGTCGCTGCTTGCCGATGGATCGTCGGTTGTCGACCACCGCTATGAAGTCTTGTTCTGCATCGGGATAAGCAATTTTATGCCTACAACCGCTGGTGGTTCGCCAATGAACCGAGGTTCGCCAACCTCATGAGGTTCGCTGGCATGGTTCCTCACAAGAAATATTCTTAGGATAACTCGATCATGCGAATTGCATCGACGATCAACGCCGCCTAATCCTACTCCAACTAGGATTACGAGTATAAATTGTTTCCTAATTTATTGAGAAGTTCCCAAGAATATTCTCACAAGAAATATTCTGGGATAACTCGATCGTGGATTGCACCGACGATCAACGCCACGCCTAATCCTACCCAACTAGGATTACGAGTATAAACTGCTTCCTAATTTGTCGAGAAGTTGAAGAATATTCTCACAAGAAATATTCTTAGGATAACTGATCCGCGATTGCATCGATCATCAACGCCTAATCCTACTCCAACCGACATACAGTATAAACCGCTTCCAAATTTTCAACGAGGAGTTCTCGGAGAATAAACCCATATTCTTAAGGATAACTCGATAACCCTTAATTTCCTCCCACCGTAATATCCAAGAGAGGAATAATCGACGAGGCGGAAAGTCATGGCGACACGGACGATATGTCCAAATTCAAGAAACTTCACCCACCGTGGATAATCACATCCCAACAACGGTCAAAGCATCGACTTGCCGATCGGGCTAAGACGATGGTTGAAAGCCAAATGGTCCTGTTTCAACA
>WHSE01000213.1:0-37068 GCA_012295165.1 Asparagus setaceus
GCAGTGACCCTTTAGCCTCGACTCCCTCTTCCTCATCGAGGTGGCTCCCTCAATCTAGCGGCGGTTACATGAAGTTTGGTCACGACAATGCGTCCATATCACATTGAATACTTGTCACATTGTTAGTCCTTAATTCCTCCATCTCTCCACGGTATTTAAGGCACCTTGGACTAAAGGCTGCGGGCGTCGCGATACCATCTCATTAATGAACTCATTAATGCTGGCGTAACTTCGTAAGTCTTCCAGCTTGACACAGTAAAGGCAAAGGCTGCGTGGCCGAACAACGAAGACATCCATCGGTCGACAATCAACCGTGGAGGAATGGTAGGACTCGATTATTAGTCCTCACCCGGATGAAAGGCGAAAACACCCTCCTACCAGGAATAAATAGCGGCGTTCCAGCGAACCAAGGTAATCTCTTTTCTCTCGGTGAATTTACGCCCTTTGATTTTCTCATTCTCTCATACTTCTACTTGGCCGTTGGAGGGATCAGGAATCAACTTCCAGGTTCTTTCTCTAGCGTAGGTAAACTCGATCACGACACCATCATCGGATATTAGAAGAGAAGCGGACTACATTTAACTAAAAACTAATCTAGCGAGTTTAGTGGTGTGTGATTTCATACATCAAGTTTGGCCCAGAGTGGGACTGCTTTCTTCCTCTAGCAATCATGTCAGGAGATGATGATCTTCGCGTTGTGGTAAAAGTTGGTTTGTTATTCATTGCTTTCGTTTGAACTTCGTTAATGCGGCCGTTGGCCTACAACAAAATTCAAAACAAAGAAAATGCCTTTTATTTCGGGCTTACAATGAAAGCGAAAATTATAACTTTCTTCCTTTTGTGAACAAACACGAGGATCTCTATTTCACGGG
Source organism: Asparagus setaceus (assembly GCA_012295165.1). Lineage (NCBI taxonomy): Eukaryota > Viridiplantae > Streptophyta > Magnoliopsida > Asparagales > Asparagaceae > Asparagus > Asparagus setaceus. The sequence continues at coordinate 873 of WHSE01000213.1, forward strand.
ATCACGCTTGCGTCGAGTTCTTTGCGCAGGGGACTTTTATTAGTCAGGTGGACCAGCGCAATTCGATCAGTTGAAACGGGTTACGGAACTTCTGAGGCGTGAAGGGGCTCGTTTCACGAAGGAAGCAGCGCACCTGAGGATCCACCTCCGCGAAGGAGAGCGCCGGGGATCGCCTCCGAAGGAGAGGATGGCGGGCGGGTGAGATCTACTAGAAAATCCGCAATGACGTCACATGGACCGAGTTAAACACCTCGCGGTTTGTAGATCGGCGTGCTGCAGCGTTGCTTTCGGAATGTCGTCGGCGGCTCGTGGATCTCGCGGGCTCTCTCAGAATATCGAGAAAATCGATCTCCAAAATCCGACCTCTGGCCAGGCACCCCGAGCCTATTTATAGGAAACAAGAGGGGTTTATGGCGGCCGGACACCAAGCGGTGTCGACTTCTTTCAACGCCGCTGGCTCCTCGGTTTGGTTTGGTTTTCGGACTTTTCGCGGCGTCCATTCGATCTTGTCGTCGTCGTTCTAAGTCGTGCTTGGTTCACTGATTGGTTTCATCCGTCCAGCGGTTTAAGTGGCGATCGATTAGGTGTTCAAATCGATCTTGTTGGCGTCGAATCCGATCGATCTCGTTGAAGCTTTGCTTGTTGGATTCATTCCATAACCGTAGCCTCGTTGATTAAATGCGCCTTGTTGACCCACTTCATGTGTTGCGGACCGCTTCTGGCGTTTCGCGGCATAGTCAATCGGCGGTGTTTGTCGGATGGGTTGTTGGTTGTTAACCCGCGATCACGAGTTTCGTTCGGTGTCGATAAGCAATTTTAATGCCTCTGAGATACCCCTCCAGCGTCTCGAGACTTCGATTCTTGATAGATGCGGGATGCTTTGAACATGATAAACCCTTCACCTTCAATTGCACTTGTAGATTTGTGAATGACCTTGGCGTTCGATCTCTCCACTCCTTTCGGTCTTTCCGGTGCTTTGTAGGATTGTGAAAGCATTACGGTACTACATTTTTTGTCGGCCGTTGTCGAGATCTTGACGAGGAAGTCGGTAGATAAATTTCTTTTGAGATTGGCTCCGTATTTGATTCCTCAATTCTCTCGGGTTCTCCGGTACTTTGTAGGATACACGGGGGTGTTGCTGTCTTTGCATTTATTGCTTGGTTGTTGGAATTCGACTAGCTAATGAGTTCATTTATTGTTGACTGCGTGTGCGGTGGATTGTCGTCCAATTGACCATCGAGATTCCTCCGTTGATGGGGAATTCTTCACTCGACGCGTTAATTGGCTTCAAACTATATGGGTTTAGCCTTCAATGCGGCGAGTGTAGGCGTTGGCGTCGCGATCTTCACGTGGATCCGAACGTTGATCGGTGAATCGCCGTCGGCGGCGATGGGTTGGCGTCAACTCTTGTATTACTCTCCTGGTTGGTGTATTTATCCACGGTGGGAGGTATTCTTCACAGGATTTGTTCGGTCCTTAATTGCTTGCTATAGGCCCTCGGGCGTGGCGCCTGAATCGGCACCGATCTGATGGAGGCTCTTTCAAGGTAGAGCGTTGTTAGGCCCATATAAGTCTCGTGAATTCATTAACTTTTCCCCGGCGGGAGAATTGAAGATTATCGAGTTATCCTAAAATATTTTTTGTGAAGATATTCTTTAGGAACTTCTCGATAGATTAGAAACTTTATACTTTCGTAATCCTAGTTGGGTAGGATTAGGCGTTGATTGGCGTCGATGCAATCCGTCTGATTATCCCCTAAGAATATTTTTTGTGAAGATATTCTTAGGAACTCTCGATAAATTAGGAAGCGGTTTATACTCGTATTCCTAGTTGGAGTAGGATGGCGTAGCGTTGATTGGCGTCGATACAATCCATACGGTCGGTTATCCACTAAGAATATTTTTTGTGAAGATATTCTTCGGGAACTTCTACAAATTAGGAAATAGTTTATACTATTCCTAGTTGGAGTAGGATTGGCGCATTGATTGGCGTCGATGCAATGTCTGGTCGAGTTATCCCTAAGAATATTTTTGTGAAGATATTCTTAGGAACTTCTCGATAAATTAGGAAGCGGTTTATACTCGTAATCCTAGTTGGAGTAGGATTAGGCGTTGATTGGCGTCGATGCTGTCAATCGGTCGAGTTATCCTAAGAATATTTTTGTGAAGATATTTGTTGGCGGTAAAAGTTGGGATGATTGTCATTGATTTGAACTTGCTACGGCTTCTTTGGCCTACAACAAAATTCAAGAGAAATATTGCCTTTTATTTTAAGGCTTACAATGAAAATCAAAAAGATTACAACTTTTATCCTTATGAACAAGCGGGGATCTGTTATATCGGATCCTGCTTGCGTGGGTTCTTTGCTGTCTTGGGGACTTATTGTGTCCGTGGACCAACGCAATCGATCGAGTAGAGACCGGGTTACGGAACTACAGATGTAAAGGGGCTCGTTCCGAAACGGCGCTGAGGATCACACTCCGCGAGAAGGAGGATCGCCGGGCCGGAGTGAATCTAGGAGAAATCACAGCTATCGAGATTAAGCGAAGCTTAATCTAGAGGGTATCTGTGGTTCGACCGAATTGGTTACCTTTTGATTGAAGATCGGCGTTGATGGACTTGTGCTCGCCGTTGCTCGAGAACCGTCGTCAAGTAGATCTCGCGAGGGCTCTTCAAGTCCGCCAAAATCCAAGCCAAAATCCCAAAATCCGACCTCAAAGTCTCCAAAATCCGACCTAAGATCCAAGTCCCCACGAGAAGACCCCCTATTTATACAAATGCGGGGAATGTCTTCGGCCACTGTAGAACCACCTCGGCCGCTGGCGAGGCACCACTTGGCGAGGAGTGTCGCCCTTGCTGCTTTTCGTTGTTTTGGCGTCGTTCAGCGTCGTTTCGGCGTTTTTGTCTCTCGGACTTGGGTTCCGTCGTATTTGATTCGGAACTAATTCTTGGTTCGTTCGGTTCAGGTCCGAAATCCGATCATCCGTTCAAGTCCGGCTTGCGCGTGCTTGTGGCGCTTTGAGAGTTCTGCCGGGTTCCGCGTCTCAACCGTTCGACGTCGTGATCATTCGATGGGTGGTCACTCGCCCGACTCCCTCGTCCGCGAGTTGGTTTCGGGACCTTGTGAGCATTTTCAACGCCTCGAGATACCCCCCAAAGCGTCTCGGTCGATTCTTGATGAGTGCGGGATGCTGGACATGATGGTTCGGCCTTGATGGTGAGGTCCCAAAAGATAGCTTCAAGTCTTTGATTCTTTCAGATCATCCAGTTCTTTGTAGGATTTACGATAAGATCACGTCTTTACGCATTTATTGTCGGCCGTTATCTTGATTCGAAGCTGGCGGGTGAGTTTTGTTTGTAACTCGTGTCGGTTGGTTATTGTTTGACTAACCAACGGACTTTTGGACTTCTCTGTATGCCGGCGAACTCCTTGTTGGCGACGCGTTGGCTGTGTCGAATACATGGAACTGCATAACCATCACTCGGCTAATTCCTCCATCATGACGTGTGTTGTTGGTTTAACTACAGCGGGGGGATATGATTATCCGATGTCAACATGACTTTCACTCCTCATCAGATTATCCCTCTCTTGGAGATTATGGTGGGAGGAAATTAAGGGTTACCGAGTTATCCTTAAGAATATGGATTTATTCTCCAGGAACTCCTCGTTGAAATTTTGGAAATAGTTTATACTCGAAATCCTAGTCGGAGTAGGATTGGGCGACGCATTGATCGGCGTCGATGCAATTCGCATGATCAAGTTATCCCTAGGAATATTTTTTGTGAAAATATTCTTCCGGGAACTTCTCGATAAATTAGGAAACAGTTTATACTCGCAATCCTAGTTGGAGTAGGATTAGGCGTTGATCGGCGTCGATGCAATCCGACGATCGAGTTATCCGAGAACATTTTGTGTGAAAATATTCTTCCGAACTTCTCGATAAATTGGGAAACGTTTATACTGTAATCCTAGTTGGAGTAGGATTAGGCGTTGATCGGCGTCGATGCAATCCATACGATCGAGTTATCCACGAGAATATTTTGTGTGAAAATATTCTTCCAGGAACTTCTCGATAAATTGGGAAACAGTTTATACTCGTAATCCTAGTTGGAGTAGGATTAGGCGACGCGTGATCGGCGTCGATGGGGGCCTTCACAAGATGTTATTCTGCCGAATCAATCTTCAGAATCTTTCCAAACTTGGCGAAGGGAGTAGGAGCCAATCAACGGACTGATTTGGCACTGTTTTGATATCCGGATAAGGTTCCAATTAGGACTCCTAATTCTTGCCAAATAGGAGTCCTTGTTCAAAGAGGATTGGGTCCATATGGGGTTGTTATAAATACCCACAAACCCTCTTTTTTGCTGACCTAGGCCGGCCCCCCCTGTGCTCTCTCTCTCTTGTTTTCATCTCGCTTCTCGCCGTCTTTTCTTCCTCGATCAACGAGGTATGCATACGAGTACTTTTTCTCTCTTTTTCTCTTGTGCATCACGGTGTCGCGGTCGAGAGCGACCGAGCAGCGGCGGATCAGCCTTGTGGCCCGGTCCATGTGGCGAAGCGTAGCGCCCTTCGGCGGCGGCGGTGTGCCAGCCTTCGCGTCGCGTTAGGTCTTGATGCGCCAGGTCTGCGCGTCATGGCAGTGCGCCAGCGCCAGCGGCGGTAGGCGGCCAGTGCTTGGCCGGTCAATCAACGCCCGTCTTGGTATTTGGTGCGGTGTCGATCTTGCGGCGCTGGTGCTGAACCTTGGCCAGTGTCCGCGCCGTGGCCAGGCTTTGGTTCTTGGCATCGGATTGTGTATCTTTTGACGCTTTATTTCTTGATTTTTTTTGGCCATGTATCGACTTTTGTTGTATTGTTGCGCTTCGATGTCGCCGGAATATCAGCAGCGTCGAGGAGTCGATCAACTCGCCGCGGGCGTGAATGCACGCCTCCTTCCTTCTGGTGTGCGGCGTCATCATATTCTCGTACATATATCGTTGTGTCCCCGCCGTTCTCCTTTGTGAGGCGATTGGGAAGAGCCAAAATCCTCCTTTGTGGGGACCGACGCAGTTGTTACTGCGTTAGTATGGCCCCGCCGTTTTCCTTTGTGGCGATTGGGAAGCCCGTGATTCTCCTTCGTGAGGATTGAGGCTTTAAAGATCACCCGTCGATGTTTTTAGCGGGGCGATTTCATCCGTAGTCTCGCCTTGTAGAACGGAATATATTGCCGCTTGGATTATGCGGCTATATTTATCGTTCTCCGGGTGTTTAATACGGATGAAATCGTCATACCGTTATAAGGTCGTGACTCAATCTATGTAAGATGAATTCAGCCATTTACTAACGAGTATTTTCGATTTGCTTGATTATTCCTCGGGCTTTCCGACCTCTGCGGTCGATGGACGTCATAGTGACTATTATTCCATGTGTGATGATCCCGCGATTTTTATCTCGCCTCGATTTACGCCCGGCACATCAGCGGAGACGATCCAGGCTGTATTTGAGGGAAGTTCCCGCGCTCTCCGTCGTTTGGTCACCGATCGCGCTCGTAGGGACACTGCTCTTGAACCTTTGCGAAGGCAGATTATCTATTCGACTCGTTAAGGATCCGGATCGACTCTTATCGAGAGTGAGAGGTGGTTGAACAAAACGACGGAGGCCCCTTGTATATTCCCGGATACCTCGTCAACTCTCATTGACCGACCTTAGACACCATCTTTGTGACCGCGGTATGTCATGGCATCGTAGAGGAGCATGATCATATTCATTGTGGGTTTATTACCCGGCCCGGTTCGGGTTCCAACAGAATCAGCGTCCTTCGGCACCACAGGGTTGTAAGTCGGACACACCGCCCGTGATGAGCTTTTTGTTCTGCCGACTTTGAAGAATCGCCTTGCTAAATTGGGGCGAGAGATGCGTCGTCATAGATTCTTGGTGGGTACACTCGTCAAGTAAGCGGGTGGGTCGCGACGCTTCGTCCTCGGTAGATGGGATGGAGAACCGTGCTTGCGGTGCGTATTGGCGATTCGTGCCACTATGTATGGCCTTCCAATCGATGTCAACCATTTCTTTACCTTATTCGAGCTTTATAATCGGACTTCGAATCGTTTTCACTAAACATGGCGAGTTGGGGTTGGCTTTGCATGAGATGTGTATTTCAGGTCTACCCATGGGGAAGATGCTATATCGAGTACTTTCCCTCCAATCGAGGCAGGCGGTGAAGGAACGCGCCCGTCGTTATAAGACTTTATGGGATCTCACTTGTCATTACCATATAGCTCGGCCCAATCGAACCTTCGCTAAGAGGAAATCGCGGTGAGTGCAGAAGCGATTCGCTGATTACTTGTTCCGGCATTTGGAGGACAAATGCGGCGGTATGTGAACTATCACGCTCCACCCCGAAGGTTAATGAAGCTGATCAAAGTGAGAGGCTAACTTCATACACTTTCACGCCAAAGAAGGCTTTCCTTAGGGGACCAAGTTTGCGACCTTTCGTGGCATGCGGTGAAGCCTATCCGGTAGACAACTCTTCTAGCGAGGCTATCTTGCAATCGGCTCAAGAAGTGTGGTTCCATATCAATGATGTTTTACCTTTGGAGGTCCTTTATCCTGCGGTTCAACTGCCCACAAGAAGGAACTCTCTCCTTCCGATGGTGGCGGTATTCACCGTGGATTGCGGCATATAGTTGGCGTTTACCCGAAAGGGCGAGCCATCATCACGCATCCCGTCCGGGTAGAGCTCCCATATACCTATTTGATGACACGGTTGGTCCTTCATCGTCCCGACATGATGTGGCCGGGTTCCACAGTTGTCTACTCCTTTCTTACGGTTAGTAGAGGATTGCGGATGGAAGGCGTGGTTTTGAGAGATCAAGAAGCAGTCTGATTCACAAGGGTGGATCTTTTCGGATGTTTTCCTCGATTCTGCGGTCAATATGGTGAGTCCTTGGTGAGCGAGGAGGTCAAAGAACCTGCGAGACTTCACTTAACATTGGCTATTTCAATGGCTAGTGAATATCGAGGCGAGGTATCTCACCTTAGAGTAAATGAGGAATGCTTCATTGAGCCTTATTTTCCCTGTCGTTTTGCTTTCGCCCGGTTCGGTTCGACCAACTTTATGTTGGGAACCCGAACAAGCGCTCGGACTCGGGGTGGACTTGTGGATGGCCTTGGCGTGGTTGTGGGCGTCATGGGATGTACCGGTGCTAGATTCGATCTCGGCTCGAGGCCGTCACTGGAGTCGACATTCCTCCATTGTAGTTGGCTATTAGTAGCGAGTCGGTCCACATGAGGGCCATCTCGGATCCGGTAGCGGAAGCATCGTTGCGGCCGGCATTGAGACCCTACTGAGATGCCGGTCAAGCTCGAGAGGAAGCGCCGCCAATCTTATCGGCCAAGGTGAGGTTGAGGAGGAATTCCACAACTTCGACCTGCTACTTTAGGAAGAGGACCAGGCTGCGGCTCATGAGAAGGACCTCGGTACTTCCTCCTTTTCCCTTCGTTCTCATCCTTTCCATTAGATTTCTCATCCAATTGAATTTCCGGAAAATCTATTGAAGAGGAAGAATTCGACCCTCAAGGGGTTAAGCGAAAGAGCTAGCCCACAAGAATCACGTGAATCCTCGGTCCTTTGATATAGACTTGACCGTAATGTTCCGGTCGGTGGCGGAGGTAATAATTCACCATGACAAAATTTGAAATTTTGACTTTTGAAGGTGACATCTCTCGTTTGCATGCGGGGGTTAGGGATTATGATCGGCTTTGATTTTGATCACGAGTTCTGAGCGGTTACGCTCATCTTGCGAACCAGTTTTACTCAACAAATGTATGGAGCTATGGCGGAAGAGGCCGATGTAGGACTGATCCGGCGAACAGGTACATCTAACATCGATAATTCCTCTTACGGGTGGCAAATCGCGAATGGAATGACTTCGGGATTTGTACCCCACTAACGCCTCTTTGCTTTTGTTCTTTTAGAGATTGGGAGACAAATGCACAAACCGAGACTAGGCCGACTAATCACTGCAGTAGGAGGTAAGTAACTCTACCTATTGTTCGTCTTAATTGCATTCACTTTCCTAATGCCTTTTTTTTTCAGACTTCTCAATGGAAGATCTCGTGGCAGTTGGTTTATACGGTAGTACCTCCATGGATGACTTGTTACGCGGTCACAAGGCGACAGCATTCGGTGAAGATTTCCACTGAAACTACCATCCCGAAGGAGGTATGAATTTTCTCTTAATTATAGGACCGGCCGTTTGGCCAATACCACTATAATTAAAGAGGTGACTCCCCTTGTGTAGTGGCGGGGACTCCTCTTTCGTTGCTTTCGAGTCGGCTACCACAGATTGAGATAGATGAGGCACGAGGGGCTCAGTTGCGGTTGATAGCATCCCGGCGATAGATCGCCTACGGTGGACTCACTAGCCTCTGAAGCTACACCGAAGGAGACGGGTAAGGGTCTTTTAGCCAAATAAGCTTTCGCCAATTTTTTTACTAAAAATCCTAAAATCCTCTTTTCTTCTGTGCAGAGCCTACATCTCGACTCCATGATCTGGTGAGAGCGTTGATGCTGGATGAAGATCCATCCCATCTCATTATCTGTTTGGAAATACGCTCATTCTTTTCTTTGGTGAACACTGTGATCGAAAAGGTCCTTCATGGCGGACTTTCTCTTCATCGATTCGACCCTTTGCTTGATCCGGATGGCTTTGATACGGGATATGGGTTATCGGTGGCTCGAACCATTGTTGATGACCTTGCCCATCACGGAGAGCTTGAAGCGCAAGAAGCTGCGGGTAGCGGGGCTTCCTCATATGTAGGCTGCTCATCTGGCTTCGTTTAGAGGCATGGCGCGATGCTCGTGTTTTCTTGGGCTCAAGTCCGGATGCAAAGAGACAGCGCCCGATCAGCCGGAGTTTGTTATTCGAGACATATTCTTCCTTAAGCCACATCGGTGATATTGTGGCGAGTCGCGGAGAGGATAATCGCTTTCGGGGAGAGCTCCATCTTTGAGGAAGATAGGATGGGCAATTTGGAGCGGCCAAGGCCAACAAGGAAGAAGCCCTCACGGCGCATCTAAGGAGCTTGATCATCCGAAGCGGCGGTGAGCTCGAGGAGGCAACCACGAACGAACACCGATGAGGAGTCCTTGAGCCGAGTTGCGGAAGAACTCCACCGGGCTTACAATGGTGAAGTGTCACCGGCTCGAACAACAAATCCTTTATCATAGGCTTGATGTTTAAGCGGTTGTAGCTCCTTTTATATTTGCTTCAAATGAATAAGATCCATCCCTTTCATTATTTATTATGATTCTTTTACTTATTGAAATAATTAACCATAATACTTATAGGATTTTTGGCAAACCCTCGACCATCAGCGGGTTTGATTAGCCTTTACCAACCACCGTTTGAGTTGGGCTAGCGTCGCGGATTATCGGGATCCGTTCATGCGTGGCGTTGTGCTAAAAGAATGAAACTCTTCTAGACTTGTTGCTATGATATCGAATACATAGGCTTCGTGCTCTTTACGGGCAAGAGACCACCCGACAGCGCGTGTTACCGCGTAGACTTCGTCCCTTCTTAGGCCGGGATGAAATACCCCAATCGAACTCGGTGTCTTCTTCAATCGGAGAAAGACTAAACCGAAACAGCGTGTGGCGTTGACTTTATCCCTTCTTAGGCCGGGGATAAAATGCCCGAGAATCGAACTCACGGTGTCTTTTTCAATCGGAAAAAGACTAGCCGCAACAGCGTGTGAGGCGTTGACTTTAGGGTTATTAGCCAACCCGGCCCTCAACGGGTTTGATGAGCCTTTACCTTCACGTTTGAGTTGGGCTAGCATGTAGATTATCTATCCGTTCTACACATAGCGTTGTGCTAAAAGAATGAAACTCTCTTAGACTTAATGCTACGATGTTGAATCGTGAAGCCGTCTTTTGTCAGGAATAGACTACGACAGCAGCGTGGTAGGCGTTGGCTTTATCCTTCTTAGGCTTCAAGATAAAATGCGAATTGAACTCACGGTGTCTTCTTCAATGGGAGAAAGACTAAGCAAACCTTGCATATAAAGTTGGCTTTATCCCTTCTTAGGCTTGGGGGATAAAATGCCCCGAAATGAACTCGGTGTCTTCTTCAATCGGAGAAAGACTAAACGGAAGCAGCGTGTGAGGCGTTGGCTTTATCCTTCTTAGGCTTAGGGATAAAATGCCCCAAGATGAACCTTGGTGTCCTCTTTTGACGGAGAATGGCCGAACCAGGATTAAGATTGATTGAGGTGGGGAAGGAAGAATGTGTTCTATTTCAGGGATGAGGCTTAGGTAGATTCCTTAGCGTAGGGTTGAAAAGACTCGGTGACCTTGATCGGGACTACAGTGCGAAAATCTCGGCGCATACCTTCGGTCGGCTACCTAAGATGAAAGGTGGACCTAAGAGTGGGATCTCCACTCAGAACGAAAGAGACTTCGAGGTGACCTTGATTCCGGACAACTGATGCGAAAATCCGGCGCATACCTTGTTCCGCTACGAGATGAAGATGGAACTAAGAGTGGGATCTCTCAGAAGCCGAAGAGACTTCGGGCGACCTTGATCGGACAACCTGATGCGAAAATCGTAGCGTACCTTGATCGGCGCTACCTAAGATGAAGATGGAACTAAGAGTGGGATCTCCACTCCGAGAACGAAAGAGACTCGAGGCGACCTTGATCGGACAACTGATGCGAAAATCGTAGCATACCTTGGTCGAGCTACCTAAGATGAAGATGGAAGGAACCCTTCCGTTTATCACGCGAAAAGGATCTTGCGGCTTGGAGAGGAAGAATTTTATATTCTATCTCCGGTAAAGAGACACTGTTGGGCCTCTGTTCATAGGCGGAATCAAGAGGATTTTGGTAATGTACCGAAAATTTGTAGACCCGTCAAGGAATTTGATCGGTGGGAAAAGTGATGGAGGATAAATCTAAGGTTATCCTCGCGAAAGTGGGTGAAACATCCCACGAGGAACTTCCGTCGAAGCGGGTTATCCAGAATACTATGGGTAGTATTTCTTGAGGAACTTCCCATTTATCGGCATTAATTGCGGTCGCCATTTTGGGTAATTAGGCGTCACGCACCATTGGAGTAAACCGTTTCTATTACAAGCGGGCCTCCCATTTAGGTTCGAATTTACCTTTCTTTTTGGAAGTGAGGATTATCGGTCGTCGGCGGCGAGGACCAAATCTCCTTCTCTAAAGGTTCTCTGTCGAACTTTCTTGTTGAAAGCCTTGACATCCTAGCAGTAGAACTCAATGCATTGTTGAGCCTCCGAGCTTCTCATCTAACATCTCGAAGCTCTTGAGGCGTTTTGATGTTGTTCTTGGTCGTCATCTACATTGAAAGGCGATGCGAAGTGGAGGATCTGAATTTCCAATGGGAGAAGCGCTTCACACGTGGAGCCGAGTGCGGGGGTGCTCTAGTTGGCGTCGCGTCTGGTTGTCGATATCGCCCGAGTGCTTCTCGAGTTTATCATCGGTCTAAGCTTTTATTCTTCACAAGCTTGTGAATTTTGATAATCGTCTTGTTGAGCGCCTCGGCTAATCCATTTGCGGCCGGTTATAGGGTGTGAACATCTTGTATCTTAAATTTCATAAAACGATGAAGGAATGCGATGAATTGGGGACCGTTGTCATACGATCCGTCTTGGGACAGATGTCGATAGATGACATGGTGTTTGATAAACTTGATAGCGGTACTCGCCTTTACTTCCTTTAGCGGATTATACGCCCACAGAAGTAGTCGGTGATCGCTAGAATAAACCGATCTCCTTTGCCGACGGAGGAAAAATGGGACCTACAGCGTCCATTCCCCATGTCTCGAATGGCGGGATGTGGCGAAGGATGCTGATTGCTCTGGCGGTGATGCATATAATTGGCGTGAATTTGACCGCAGCGTGGCATTCCGGCGTGCTCGGCTGCGTCATTAATCATTGTGGGCCAAAAGTAACCCATTCTCTGATTCGATCGTAGAGTTTGGGACGGTGGTGTGCACCACATTCACCCTCGTGTGCTTCAGAAGGACCTCTTACGCCTCTTGTTTGAGGCATCCGAACAAAGACCATCGTACCCTGGCGATATAGCGTCACGGGTTTGAGTGTCATAAAGAATCTTGGAGTTCTTAGCCGGATTGACTCTCTCTCCTCCGTCTTCCGTGAGAATACCATGTAAGGCGTAGTCGATGATAGGAAGCGCCAATCTCGGGGCTCCAACTTGGTTTGGGTTGCATGTACTTCTTTGGTAACTACCCCTTATCTTCTTGTGCCTCATCGTATAATGGTACAAAGAGTTGGTGAGTCTGACCGTAACTAGTTGCTGGTCACCGGAAGGTTGTGCTAACGACCACATTAAGCCGTGCATCCGCGCAAAGCGTTTTGGGCGGGATATATTCGATGAAAAACTCTTGAATGAGTGCGCTATTTCAACGGCTACGATGATAGGGGACGGATCGGGTTCCTCGCCGTAGTCAGGACCTGCTTAACTATCGGTTGTGAATCCCATACGCGAGATATTGACCCCGGCTCTTTGGCGAAGCTAAGTCCGATAAGTAGCGCGTTGTATTGACTCGTTATTGGAGCGAGGTTGATGGCGAATAAGCACGGGGCATGACATGATTCCCAGGAAATCAAGACAACTCCGACTCCGGCGGAGATTTTAGAACGTCGGGGTACTTGCCACATTGGTGGCGAAAACTCAGATCAAAATACAATCGCCATATTTGTTGGTGCGATGTAGTGTTGACTTCTTGAACTTCATCGGAAGATCATCATATAGCTCAAGCGCATCCGTTGTCGGTGGCGACCAAGAGATCACAAATCGCTTGTCCTTTGGTGACTTACGTTGTTTGAAATACAAGTCATATTGGGACAAGAGCAAGGCCCATTTAAGCAGCCAACTCATTGAGGCCGAACGGGTCATAAATATCAGGACGGATTCGTTAGAGATAACATAAATCGTCGTCGGAGCTAAATAGTGCCGCATTTTACGTTGCGAACACTAATCTGAACCTTGCTTCGACCATTGGATACGGGACTTCAGCCACATAATGTTGACTTCGGGTAATACTGCTGCGCTTACGTGACCCATTGTCGTCGTCTTGTGCAAGTAAAGCTTAGCGAATGATCCGTTGCCTTGGCGTAGATCAAAAGCGGTTTTCGGACCGGTGCAGAAGCGGAGGTTTAGCGAGATATGATTTGATCTCTTGAATGCCTTACGGCGTGCGTCAAATAAGCGACCGCCCTTCTTGTTCAACTTGGAGAGCGGTGGCACTTCGGGATAGGTTCGATATGAACCGTCGGATGTCGCCATGTCGCCTAACCCCGAGTTCTCTCAGGATTTCGGAGGTTGCAACTCTTGAATGCCTTCACTTTGCTCGGGATCGGCGTGGATGCCCTTATTTGTGACGGAACTTGCCACTAGACATCCCAAAGGATTTGGCGGGGTTCATCTTTAGTTGATGAGTTACATGAGTTCGAATCCGTTCTAAGATCTTTGATGTGATCTCCTTTGTCCGCGGCTTTTCGACCAAATGCGTCGGCGTGGCATTCGACCGTTTTTCGAAGATGATCTGGAAAATCTCGTCATTGCTCGTTGGTATGTTGCCCGGCATTTTTGAGGCGAGCGGCATGTAGTGTAGCAATATATCTTAGATGGGCGTTAGAGCGGCGTGTGTTTGGCGTCATCGGGTACATCTTGATTTGATTGAAAAGCCATCCATAAAGGACATCCTCTCGAATCCACATGTATTGTCAACTATGGCGTGGGTGATTGGCGGAAAATCATCCTTTGGGCAGCGGCGTTGATCTCTGTAGTGAAACCACAGGATCCTAATCGAACCATTCTTCTTCATGGCCAGGGACTATATTAGCCACCCAATCGGGATGTTGAATTTCCTCGGCGAATCCGATTCTATGAGTTTCTTCACCGTCAACAATTGCCTCCAATATTTGTGGGCCGAAACCGTCTTCTTTGTTGCTTGGCGGGTTTGACATCCGCCGATGTTGAGTGATGTGTTGCCATTAGAATTCGAGTCACGGCATGTCCCGTAACTCAGTGAATACATCGATATACTCCGATTAGGGCAATCAACTCTTCCTTTTCTTCGAAGGAGAGTATTGCTGATGTTTATGAGTTTGGGATGCTCTTCATCACCCATATTAACTGGACTACCTCATCCTTGAGTGGGGGTTCTCTTTGTTCGAACTATCCCAAAGCTGCTCTTGGAGTTGATGGATCCATGGGTCTTCCCATGTTGGAATGTCTTCATCACTCTCAATAGTGGCGGGATCGAGCCGTAGCCATATTGATATTAAAGCCTTGAAAGCTTCTCGAGGCTGGTGGCCGAGAATCCCAAGCAGAAGAGTCAGACGAATGTCGAGTCTCCCTCACTTAGGGTGGATTATTATCAATCGATACGAGCATTCATCTTCGAGGAGGATTAGGTATCCCAATCCCTTCTAAATGCATAGTAATTATCGGCTTTCCTCTTGGGACATATGCGCTTTAGGAGGGGTTCGAGGGCCTCGTCCGAAACATAGACCTTCCCCTCGTGTCAAGTCATACCCCCATCTTTTCATGATACCCAGTGTTTCTGGACTATATCTGAATGTGTGGAGGATAGGCCCATTGTCATCTTCACCTTCTTCAAAGAAATGATTACGTTGGAGCGCATCTCCTTTGTAAACCAAGTCTCTTTCACTACTTGATCTTCGTGGGATGACAAGTGTTGTCCCAAAGGAGTCCCGGAACTGCTTTTGTGTGAAGCAAGATGATCGAGTTGGCAGGTGCAACTCTGGATCATTGTATAATCCTGTTATCACATCATTCAAAGATAAAGGATACTCTAAATGCGTCATTTATTGATTCATGGCGAATTTGCCAATTACAATGTTCATCGGCGATTCTTCATCGTCCAAGATTGATTACAAGGGGTACAATGTCATTTAAAACAAAACCTCCACTATAACCAAGCCGGTTTTGATATCGGCTTCTTCATTTGTCATTACCTTGGTAGATGATTCGGTTTGGACTCATTCTGGTAGAGGAGAGCCGATGAAATAATTCTCCATCCCTTAAGCGGTTGTTTGTCGCGACCAATCTTGACCTCATTATTGTGTCTACATATTTGAGACGATGAAGAAGCGGGACTATAACGTTATTGTGGATCCAGTCGACCCAACAATAAGTTATAGGAAGTCTCTGCGTCGATCACATAGCGGGACTTTGGATCCCCATTTGGCACTTAATGGGATTTTACCAAGTGGGAAGGACCCTGGTGTTAAATCAAGTAGATCATTGTGCCGCTTGATGCTAGCTTCTTGGCGGAATTGAATGATACATGAGTAGGGGCATGATGCTCAGCCGGAACGGATCGACTTGGATCGGTTAACTCACTAGAGCCAATATACGGTGAAGTATAGCGGCCTATCGTGCTTGGAATTCCTACGATGCATATCCTCCTTTGTAAAGGTGATCACGGGGAAGTGTTTAGTCATAAGGTTGCATTCTTTGGGCGACTCTTGGACTCGGCCCTGTCACGGGTGAGGAAGACTTGAATCGGCGAGGGCTTCTTGAAGAGCTTCTCTCGTCTCTTTTGATAAAGCCTTACAATCATAGAGTGATCCTTGGGGGATATTGGCTAATTGGGCCATGGCGTCGGCGGTATGGAGAGTTCGAAGTTCGGTTTATCTCTTCCAATCAGGCGTGAATCGAGGCTGCCGAGTTGAACTTCATCGGTATGCTTTCTTTGGCGGCCATTCTTTGTGCGCGCTTTCTGCAATGCGGTGAGGGATTTGTTGGTACCCCGAGCTCGAGGCGTCTTGGCATTAGGGTCGGGGACTTAGGGTACTTGTACTTGTACTGGTGTCCACTCACGGTGGCGTGGGCTTGAGTTCCCCGCCGGACGGTGGAATGTTACCACTTTGTTCATCGTCTCCCTCAATTGCGAAAGTAGCATGACATGCCTTTCCCTTACGCCGGCTTTTCTTGAAGAAGAACCCGTTGCTCATCTTCGGTAAGTGCGGGTGGACCCACAAGACTTAGCCATTCGGTGTACGATACAAGTCCTTTGCGTTGCTTGTGTGGGTTGTCATTCACCGTCTTCTTTAACTTTGACCAGCAGTTCGAGTTCAAACCATGTCAATGGCACCGACCGAAACTTATGGATACGCATTAGCTCCGACTTTCTTCTCTTTGGGCGGCTTCATAGTAATGACCCTACATCAATTAAAGCACGGATTTTGTCCTTAAAGGCAGAAGCGAGGATTTAGTGGGGTGATGAGCGCCCTATGGTATGCGGTATCTTGGGTCATTCGTGTTCATCGCCTCCTCTTGATTACGAGGAGGGAGCTTGATCTTGTTATTTTCCACAAGATATTTGAAGAGACCGGGAATCTCGTAGTCCCTAAGGAATAGGACTTGAGAATCGGCTCTAAAGAACCTTGTTTTGTGGCCCAGGTTGCCCGTTATTGTATCGTTGCGGCGCCATTTCTTAGCTGCTTCTTTCTTCTTCTTTGGGGTTGGAGTTGGAGCGTTTGGTTACTGCAGCGCGTCTT
This sequence comes from Asparagus setaceus, assembly GCA_012295165.1. Taxonomy (NCBI): domain Eukaryota; kingdom Viridiplantae; phylum Streptophyta; class Magnoliopsida; order Asparagales; family Asparagaceae; genus Asparagus; species Asparagus setaceus. The sequence goes on from WHSE01000213.1 coordinate 17,433, forward strand.
GGCTTGCTCTTTCCCTTTGCGGCGTGGGACAAAGTTAAGCTTGGCGGAGCTTCGTTGTGGTGACCTCTCTCGCCTTTTCCTTTTGAGGAATCTCTCGGCTTGCTCTCCACGAACCTTCAAGTCCTTCCCGTTATCGATGGTCTTTGTACCCATTGCTTCAAGCACATCTATTGATAAGTTCTTTGTGGCGGGTTTGGAGGATGAACTCCTCTGTTATTGGATCCGGTTCATTGCCTTGTTTGAATCGTTTAACAAAGATGTCCACGGTTTCTCCGTCTTTACGCTTCTCGTCGAACAGCGTCGATCGATACCTGGTATCGTCATCAAAGAAATTGGTAAAGGAAGCTAGACTCCATGTCGTCCCGGTGTGAATGCTCCGGCGAGGCGGCGGTACCATTCGAAGGCCACGAAGGGTGCAACAAATGACCGAACCATCAAGGGTTCATTGCAGAAATAACTCAAGGTGTGACTTGAAATAAATCAAGTCTTTGCGTCGGGGAACCCTTCCGATCAAATGGTGTGAAGTTTATTAAGTTAAACCCGGCGGGTGGGATTGCTTCCACTCCCTCGGGTATGGGCAAGGAATACATGTCTTCTTTACTTCTTGGCGGAAATCAATGAATTGATTTTGCTCTCAAGTCTTTGATCTTCACAAGCTCTCATGAGGCATCAGCGTGGTTCGGAGGGTTATCATCTTCTGGTGCTTCCTCCGTCCGAATCGCTATCATCTTCATCGGATTGTGGCTTGATTCACCTTGATGTTTTGTCGGGGCTTGGATCATTGGTCGTGCATTTCTCTCATCGTCTGCATGGCCAACTCCATTTCTAACTTGAAGTTTTCCATTGTTTATTCAGCGCTTCGTCTAGCATTTTGGCCACTTGATGCATGCGATCATAAGTGTTTCTTGGGGCTCCCTCGCTAGATCTGATATGATCGGATCACGTTAGCCAATATCAACATCATCATCCTCCGTGGGTAACGCTTGAGCTTATCGTTATCACGGACCGTCCGGATAGTCGGGACATAAGCGAGTTAGCGTTGCGTCTTGTTTAGGAATAGCGTGGCGATGATTCTTTGCTGGTCATATTATTAGTGACCTCGGCAGCTCACCCTCTCGGGAGATCATCCTTTTTTGGAATCGCCTTGTTCTGGTCGGCATCTCGGTGGTGAGTCTCTCGGCCCGACACCCTTTACGGAGCTTCTTGATGGCAATTGCACTCCGAGCATCGTCTTAATGAGCTTGGAGCACAAGCATGAGCTGCGCCCGATTTGGGGAATCATTGAGATTTTCTGCGTACCTCTTGCAGTAAGTGGTCATGGCGGGAGCAACTGCAACTTATGTTAGCGTGATCTTTCGGGTATCGCGTCCTCATGCGTCGGATAAGCGTCTCCTTCAGAATGGGTCAATCCATGAAACTAGAAAGTGGCTTCGCCTAGACTTTCGCCCGATGTAATGAAGTCTCGGCGGAGACTCTCGGACTTGATTTTCAATCCGATAGGAGAGGCTGCGGGAATCTTCTTGTCCTTGTTGGAGCGGGTCGCGACCTCCGCATGAGGAGTGACGTGATTCTCTTGAGGGCCAGAGGCGATCCTTGATAGTCGGTTTGGTGGTGGTGGCGGAGTTGGCTTCTGCGGTCGGATCTGAGCGCCTTTGTCTTTGCGTCGTCGATCAGGCTTTGGCGTTGGATTTGCTTTGTATCCTTTCGGCTTAAGCGCCGAGGCGAGTGTGGGCGGCGGGTTGGGAGCACCGTTAGACTTGGGCCTCAAACTGGCTGATGCGTTAGTGCTTCTTTGCCACTTCCTTCTTTAACTCCGACTGTTACATTGCGGCTTCGTGCTTGCATAGAGAGTCTTGGCGCTTCGGATGCGCTCTGAAGTGTGGGCGGTTCCGTTTGACCGGACCTTTCGTCCGGTTGGCGGCTTGGATGAACCGTCGATCACTTGAGCCTCTGCGTAAAGTGGATCTTAGATCCGGCAAATGGCGGACCCATCCATGGATTGCATAGCCTTAGCAAGCTTAGCGCCATGCTTTATCGTCGCCTTTGGCGGGCTTTCGCGGAGAGTCACCGGCGCGCTCGTCGGCGGCGTTCATCGGGGCACCATCTGGACTTGAGCCCGAAGGGATTTCGCTACCCTTGGCGGCGGAGTTGGACTTCGCCGTCACGGGGCTCTACGAGGAGGCCATCGGGTTCTCCTGCGGCGGAGACCTTCTTGGGCGGCCGAGAGCGGATCACGGAGGAGGGTGAGGATAGGTACTCCCTCGAACTTCTCACAGGTGAACTTCGAACTTCGACCTCTTCTTCCACCGGGATAGGGATCCATGGTACGCATGACCTCGATCAGGGCGGTGTGGCTCCCCAATAATTCGCCCGGCTTGTTAGCGGTAAAAGTTGGGATGATTGTCATTGATTTGAACTTGCTGACTTCTTTGGCCTACAACAAAATTCAAGAGAAATATTGCCTTTTATTTTAAAGGCTTACAATGAAAATCAAAAGATTACAACTTTTATCCTTATGAACAAGCGGGATCTACGTTATCGGATCACCGCTTGCGTGGGTTCTTTACTTAGGGTTATTGTGTCCAGTGGACCGCCATGCAATCCCGATCAGTAGGGACGGGTTGGAACTCTGAGATGTAAAGGGGCTCGTTTGGAAGGAGATCACGCACTCCACAGAAGGAGATGGCCGAGGCGGAGGTGAGATCTACTAGGAGAAATCCTGGCTATCCACGAATTAAGGCGAAGCTTAATCTAGGGGTATCATGGATTCGACCGAATAGGTTTTTGATTGAAGATCGGCGTTAGGACTTGTGCTCGCCGTTGCTGGAAGCGTGCGTCGTAGATCATGAGGGCTCTTGAAGTCCGCCAAAATCCAAACCAAAATCCCAAAATCCGACCTCAAAGTCTCCAAAATCCGACCACTAGATCCGAAGTCCCGAAGAGACCCTATTTATACAAATCGCGGGGATGTCTTCGACCACTTAGTAGGCTCCTCGAAGCCTTAATGAGGCACCTCGACCAGGTTGGTAGGGTGGCTTCGACAAAGTGGTGCCGAAACCTCCCGGCAGCTTAGGCGAGCACCTCGACAAGTTGGCAGGGTGGCTCGAACAAAGTGGTACGAACCACCCGACCACTTGGCGAGGTGTCGCTCCTGCCTTGCTTTTTCGTTGTTTGGTGGTTTCGGCGTCGTTTTCGGCGTTTTTGTCTCTCGGACTTGGGTTCGTCATGTTTGATTAGGAACTAATTCTTGGTTGGGTTCAGCGGTCGAAATCCGATCATCCGTTCAAATTAAACTTAGGTGCTTGTGGCGCTTAATGAGTTGCCGTCGGTTCCGTCTCAGCTGATTCGACGTCCATTATCATTCGATGGAGTGCGTCACTTTCGCCCGACTCCTCGTCCGGAGGTTGGTTTTGGGGACCTTGTGAGCATTTTTCCACATTCTGTTCGGGAACTTCATTGTTAGAAATAGTTTATACTCGTATTCCTGGTTGGAGTAGGATTAGGCATTAATTGGCGTCGATGCAATCGTCGGTGAGATTATCCTAAGAATATTTTTTGGCGAATTCTTAGGGAACTTCCGATAAATTGGAAGCGTTTACGTGTCCTAGTTGGTAGGATTAGCGGCGCATTGATTGGCGTCGATGCAATGGATGCGGTCGAGTTATCCTAAGCATATTTTTTTTGTGAAGATATTCTAGGGAACTACCGATAAATTAGAGGAAGCTGGATTTATACTCGTAATCCTAGTTGGAGTAGGATTGGACCTGAGGAGAATATTAGAAAAATTAATTAGGCTATTCTTCGAGTCAACTTCATGGCGTCGTATATGTCGGGCGATGCGAATCGAGATACTGGCCGAGGCTGTCGATCGTCACCCTTTAGCTCCTTTATCGCCCGGTTCCATTAGGGCAAGGCGCTCTGGTATGAACCGATGCGCCAATACTCATGTTGATTTTGTTTTGGGGGTTTTAACCCTTTTCTTTCTTTTAAAGTGCATCGACTCTTCCGCGACTTAGTGAAAGCTTTGATGTCGGCGATCCATCGGCTTATTATCGGGTGGAAATTAGTTCGTTCTTTTCCTATTTGGCCCGTAGTGGTAGACACACTTCTGGTACCGGGCTTTCTCTTAAATCGGTTCAGACCATTTCCTCGATCCTAGGGTAACCGCGATGTCTGGCGGGTTATTGAGTTAGCCCGGGCTATTGCCGATGATCTTGACCATTTGGAGGTTAAGCTCCAGGTGCGCAAGATTTTGAGGCGGGGGCTTTCCTCATATGGAGGCGAGCGAGCTCGCTGACGGCTTGGCGTGATGCGGCGTTATTCTTGGACTTCGAAGTTCGGATCTGTGAGACCAGGTGCATCATTTGGAAGCTGCTTGTCGCTGAAGTTTCATCTTCAGTGGGACATTTAGGTCTTAGCCGGCTAGCTGGAAGCGAGAATAGTAGAGCTTCGAGCAGGGAACCCGAGGAGTCATCATCTTGAAAGTGGCGAAGGCCAACAAGGAGAACTGCTGATCATGTCAGCTTGAGTTTCCAGAGAAGGCTGAGTGCGAAGTCGAGGAGGAACCGCAAAGACCCTTAATAGCAGGAGACTTTCGGGCGAGCCGGGGAGGAACTCAACAAGCTCCTCAATAAAGTATCTAAGCTAAAGCGGCAAATCTGCATGTCACAAATTTGATGTTTAGAATATTTTGTGTAACTTGATCGTTTATCGATAAAACATATTTCCATCCTCTTTTATGCTTTTTATGATTCTTTTATTTCGTGAGAAATAATTAACCATAATACTTATAGGATTTTGGCAAACCCTCGGTAGTCAGCAGTTTGATTAGCCTTACCAACTACGTTTGAATTGGTATGCGGATTATCTAGATCCGTTCATACGTGGCGTTGTCTTTGGAAAGATGAAACTCTTCTAGACTTGTTGCTATGATATTGAATACAATGGTAAGTACCCGGGCAAGAGGTGCCCGACAGCATATGTGGCGTTGGCTTAATCCCTTCTTAGGCTTGGGGATGAAATACAGTCGGTTCGGTATATCTTCTTGTGGAAAACTAAGCCGGAAATGGCGTGTGAAGTTGACTTTAGGGTTATGGCCCCATTTCGCGGGTTTGATGAGCCTTTACCAACTTCCGGTTTGAGTTGGGCTAGCATGTAGATTATCTAAATCCGTTCTACACACAGCGTTGTGCTAAAAGAATGAAACTCTCTTAGACTTAATGCTCACGATGTTGAATACGTGAAGCGTCTTTTATCAGGAATAGACTACGGAAGCGTGTGAAGCGTTGGCTTTATCCTTCTTAGGCTTAGGATAAAATGCCCAGAATATAACTCACGGTGTCTTCTTCAATCGGGGAAAAGACTAAGCCGCAGCAGCGTGTGGCGTTAGCTTTATCCTTTCTTAGGCTTGGGATAAAATGCCCGAATCGAACTCACGGTGTCTTCTTCAATCGGGAGAAAAGACTAACCCGACAGCGTGTGAGGCAGCTTTATCCTTCTTAGGCTTAGGATAAATACCCCAGATGAATCTTGGCCTTTGACGGAGAATTGAACGGATTAAAGATTGATTGAGGTGGAAAGGAAGATGTATTCTATTTCGAATGTGGAGAAGGAGGATGCTTCTCCTATCTCGGGTAAAGGGATGAACAAGAGAGGAAGGTTTTGTGTCCTTTCTGCTTGAAAGTGGAGAGAAGGAGGATCTTGTCTCCTATCTCAGGAAAAGCTCCGCAATAAGAGAGAAGGTTTGTATCCTATCTCTTCTTGATGGAAAGGAAGGAGGATCTTGTCTCCTATCTCGGGTCTTTGAAAGGATTTTGTCTGTTTCAGGTGGAAAGAGAGACTAAAATGGGATCTCCATTTTGAGAATCTTGAAAGATGAGCAGAAGCGGGATCTCCTCAGAGAATCTAAGACAAAGAGAGGAAGAATGTATTCTATCTCTTGCTACAGAAGAGGAAGGATGTGTCCTATCTCGGTGAATGAAGGAAAGAATGTATTCTATTTCCGATGAGAAACTAAAAGTGGGTCTCCCTCCGAGAATCTTGGAGAATAGGATAGCTTTCACTTTTATAGGATTGCTAACCCGAGTTTAAAGTGGTCGTTCATGGAAGAGGAGAGAGGGACTCTTCAGTGGTTGGACGGGAAGATTTTCCGGTGGGCTCACGTCAATTCCGATCGAGGTGGAAACCGGGTTCGGAACCTAGGCGAAGGGGCAGACTTTCACGAAGAAAGCGGCGCACCTGAAGTCCACTCCTGAGAAGGAGAGGATGCTCTGAAGGAGAGGGATGGCCAGGAGGCGGGTGAGATCTACTAGGAAAGGATCTTGTCTCCCTATCTCAGGGCTCACGAATAAGAGGAAGGTTTTGTCCTCTCTTGCGGTGGAGAGGGAAGGGATCTTCTCCTATCTCGGGTCTTTGGAAAGGAAGGTTTTTGTCTGTTTCCGTGGAAGGAACTAAAATGGGATCTCCATTTTTGAGAATCTTGAAAGATGAAACTAGGCCCGGGATCTCCCACTCAGAATCTAAGACAGAGGAAGAATGTATTCTATCTCTTGTTAGAAGGATGTGTCTATCTCGGTGAATGTGGGAAAGGAGAATGTATTCTATTTCGATGAGAAACTAAAAGTGGGGTCTCCCTCCGAGAATCTTGGAAAGTGGGATGGCTTTCCATGGATTGCTAACGAGTTTAAAGTGGGCCTCTAGTTCATGGAAGGAATCGAGAGGACTTTCTTGAGTGGTTGGACCGGGAGATTTTGATGGGCTCACCGTCAAATGAATTGTCCCGGTGGCTGGAGGAGGTGGCGGGTTATCCTCATGAGAATGAGTGAGATTCTCGAGGAACTTCCCTCAAGCGGGTTATCTGAGGCGTGCTAAGGAGTTTTGAAACTTCCGTTTATTGGCATTAATTGCGGTAGCCATACGTGTGATTAAGTGATAGCACCATTTGAATAAGTTGTCTATTACAAGCGGTCCTTCCATTGGTTGAATTTACCTTTCTTTTTAGGGTGAGGATTATGGTCGTGTGGAGGCAGGAATCTCCCTCCCTAAAGGTTCTCTGTCGAACTTTCTTGTTGAAAGCCCTCGACATTCTAGCTTGTAGAACTCAATGCATTGTTGAGCCTCGAGCTTCTCATCTAACATCTCAAGTTCTTGAGGCGTTTTTGATGTTGTTCTTGATCGTCATCTGCATTGCAAAGTGAATCTAATTTCGCGGAGAACTTCACGGGCGGAAGATGCAGGGGTAGCTCGTTGGCGTGCGATGGTTATGCGATATGCCCGAGTGCTTCTCGAGTTTATCGTCCGGTCTAACTTTTATTCTTCACAAGCCCGACAAAATCTTGATAATCGTCTTGTTGAGGCCTCGGCTAATCCATTTCCTCGGATTATAGGTATCGGCGAACATCTATGCGAACTTGTCGCCAAACGATGAAGGAATTCGCGATGAATTAGGACCGTTGTCATGCCGCGATCCGTCTTGGAACACCGTGTCGGTAGATGACATGGTGTTTGATAAATTTAATGGCGGTTTTCGCCTTTACTTCTTTTAAGCGGGATTGCTTCACCCACTTGGAGAAGTAGTCGATGATGCTAGAATAAACCGATCCCCTTAAGCCCGATGGCGGAAAAATGGGACCTAGCGTCCATCCCCATGTCTCGAATGGCGGGGATGTGGTAGAAGGATGCAAGCGCTTTCGGAGTGATGCATATAATTGCGTGAATTTGACAGTGGCATTTCGGCGTGCTTCGGTCATTAATCATTGGGCCAAAGTAGCCCATTCTCGGATTCGATCGTAGAGTTTGGGACCCGTGGTGCACCACACCACGGTCAGTGTGCTTCAGAAGGACCTCTTACGCCTCCCTTGTTTGAAAGCATCGGGTAAAAGACGTTCATAGACAACATGTGGGTCTGTCGTAAAAGAATCGGGAGCCTTGGCGGATTGACTCTCTCTCCTTCCGTCTTCTCTTTGGTAACTACCCCTTCATCTTCTTGTACCTCATTATATATTGGTCGAAGAGTTGATGAGTCTGGCCAGTAACTAATTGCTTTCGGTCGAGGAAGGTTGTGCTAGCGACCACGACTGCGCCGATTGCATCCAGCGTGGCGTTTGGGCGTGGAATATATTCGATGAAGAACTCTTGAATGAGTGCGCCATTTTCGATTGCTACGATGATAAAATTAGATCCGGTTCGACCGTAGTCTCCGTGAGATGCGACTATCGGTTGTGAATCGCCCGTATGCCTCGAGATATTCGACCCCGGCTAGCCAAGCTAAGTCCAGATAAATAGCGCGTTGTATTATTCTCGTTATTGGAGCAGGGTTGGTGAGTGAATAAACACGGGCATGACATGATTCCAGGAAACTAAGACAACCCGACTTTCCGTGAAATCTTAGAACATCAGGGGCACTTGCCGTTTGTTTCGAGAAGCTCAGTCAAATACAATGCGCCATATTTGTTGGTGCGATGTAGTGTTGACTTCTTGAACTTCGTCGGAAGATCATCAGCTCAAGCTGCATCCGTTTAGTCGGACTGTGACCAGAGATGTAAATCGGCTTGTCCTTTGGCCGATACATTTGTTTGAAGTGCAAGTCATATTGGGACAAAAGCAAAGCCCATTAAGCCATCATTGAGGCGAATTTGGGTCATAAATATTCGGACCGGATTTACGTTAGAGATAACATAAATCGTAATTGATAAATAGTCGCGTTTACGTCGCGAATACTAATGCAAACGCGCTACCGACCATTGGATACAGGGGCTTCGGCCGGACTAATGTTGGCTCGGGTAATACCTTTTGTTTGTGACCCGCCCGTCATCGTCTGCTTGCGATAAAGCTTAACGAGTGATCCGTTGCCTTGCGTGATCGAAATGGTTTTCGGCTGGGTGCAGCAGGCGGGGCTTTAGCGAGCTGATTTGATCTCTTCAGCAGCTTTACGGCGGGATGCGTCCCGAATAAGCGACCGCCCTTCTTGTTCAACAGAAAATGGTTGGCTTCCCGGATAGGTTCGATATGAACCGTCGGATATGCGGATAGCCCTTGTAACCGAGTTCTCTCAGATTTCGGGAGGTTGCAACTCTTGAATTACCTTCACTTTGTCGGGATCGGCGTGGATTCCTTTGTGGTGGGCAGGCCAGAACACGGACATCGAGGAAGGATTTGGCGGGGTTCATCTTTAGTTGATGAGTCGCATGAGTTCGAATACCTTCTAAGATCTTTGATGTGATTTCCTTTATCCGCGGCTTTTCACCAAATTAAATCGCGTAGCATTGACCGTTTTCGGTAGATGATCTTGGAAAATTTAGTCATCTTCGCTGATATGTGCCTAGGCATTTTGAGCCGAGCGGCATGGCCGGTGTAGCAATATACCGATGGAAGTTACGGCATGGTGCTGTCATCTGCATTTTGATCGATTGTAATCGAGAAACCATCCATGAATGACATTCTTTCAAATCCACCGCGTGTTGTCAACTATGACATCGGTGATTGGGAGAGGAATCATCTTTAGCAGCGGCGTTTAGGTCTCGTGAGTCGACCCAGTCCTAATCGAACCATTCTTCTTCATGGCCAGGGACTATATTAGCCGATCCAGGATGTTGAATTTCTCGATGAACCCAGATTCTATGAGTTTCTTCGCCGTCTCGATTGCACGCAAGATTTGTGGGCGAAACCGTCTTTACGATTGCTTAGCGGGTTTGACATCCACTTTGATGTTGAGGTGATGGGTGGCATGCATTAGAGATTAGAGTCTGGCGTATAAGCTCCAGAAAACGTCGATGTATTTCACGATTAGGGCAATCAGCTCTTCCTTCTCTTAGAGGAAGACTATTGCGGCGTTTATGAGCTTAGGATGCTCCTCATCACCCATGTTAACTGGACTACCTAATCCTTAGTGGGGGTTCTCTTTGTTGAATCTATCCCCAAAGCGCTCTCGAGTTGATGGATCATGGGTCTTCCCATGTTGGCATCTCATCACTCTCAATAGTAGCGGGGATCGTATTGAGGTCGCATATTTGACATCAAAGCTTTGAAAGCTTCTCAGGCTGGTGTCGAGAATCCCAAATAGAAGAATCAGAGCAGTATCGTCTTCTTCCCGTCGGGTAAATAGTGCGTCGATCAACCACGAGCATTCATCTTAGAGGAGGATTCATATCCATCCTCGTCTAAATCGTATTAGTCATCGGCTTCCTTTTGGGACATATGCAGCTTTAGGAGGGATTCGAGGACCTCGTCCAGAAACATAGACCTTCCCCGTGTCAAGTCGTACCCCACTTCATCATGATACCCGGTGTTTGGACTATATGCGTATGTGGAGGATAGGCCATCGTTATCCTCATCTTCTTCTAAGAAGCGATTAGGCGTTGGCCTGCATCTCCTTTTCAGTAAACGAAGTTTTTCAATACTTGATCTTTCGCGGGATGGCGGTGTTGTCCCAAAGGAGTCGGAATTGCTTTTGTATAAAGCAAGATGGCCGAGTTGGTAGGTGCAACTCGGTTGTTATATAAACACAATCATGCCATCATTCAAGAGGGTACTCTAAATGCGTCATTTATTGCTTTATCGGCAATTTGCCAATTATGTTCATCGGCGATTCTTCATCGTCAAGATTGATTACAAGGGAGTACAATGTTATTTAAAACAAATCCTCAGCTATAATCAAGCGGACCCGATATCGGCTTCTTCCATTGTCGTGCTTGGCGATGATTGATTTAGGACTCATTGCAGTAAAGGAGGAATCGATGAAATAATTCTCCATCCTTAAGCGGTATTTTGTCGCGACCACCGTCTTGACCTCATTATTTGTGTCTACATACTTGAGACTTGATGAAAGTGGATGGGACTATAGCGTTATTGTGGATCCAAAATTCGACCAACAATAAGTTATAGGAAGTCTGCGTCAATCACATAGCGGGTGACTTGACTTCATCCCCATTTGGCACTTTCAGGATTTTACCAAGTGGGCGGGACCAGGTGTTAAATCATATCATATTACTGGAGTTAGCCCGATTCTTGCGAGGGATTCAAGATGATACATGGTAGCGAGGGCATGATGCTCCGTGGAACCGGATCGACTTGGATCCGGTTGACCGCTAGAACGATATACCCATGAAGTATAGCGGCCTATCGTGCTTGGAATTCTTGAGTGCATATCCTCCTTTGTAAAGGTGATGCGAGGGTAAGTGTTTAGCCATTAAGGTTGCATTGTTAGGCCGACTCTTCGGACTTCGGCTTGATGGAGCGAAACACCTCGAGTGGCCGAGCTTCTTGCGAGCTTCGGGTTTCCTTTGACAATCGAACCTTCGTGAGAGTTATCTGGCGGGATGTTTGCCAAGCGAGCCATGGCGTCGAAGCGGTATGGAAGCTCGATGTTCCCGATCCATCCCTTACAATCAGGCGATTGAATCGGGACTACCGGGAGTTGAGCTTCTGGACTGAGGTTGCTTCCCCTTTGCTTGAACTTTCTTTAGCGGTCGTCTGCTTTGTTGTACTTTCTCTCCTCGAGTGAGAGAGGCGGCTTCACCCCGTTCGGATAACGTCTTAGCATTGGGTTTGGAATCTGGGATATTTGTAGTTGTATTAGGTGCCCTCCTTGTGGCAAAGACTTCATGTCCACCCTCAGAAAATTGGAAGGTTGCACTTCTTCATCGTCCTTTTAAGGAATGCAGGCGGCTTGGCATAATTTGCCTTTTCCTTGGACTTCTTTTTGGCGAAGGCGATCCATTGATCGTCTTCCAACAAGTCGGGGGTGGACGAAAGGATCTCTCCGTTTGCTGGTGGTGTGTGGTGCGAGTCTCTTCTCCGTTGCCATAGGGATCCTCATTCCAGTCTTCATTCCTACTTTCACAATTGGGGTCCGGTTGAAACCAATCCAAAGGAAGCGATCCGAAGTTTATAGAGCGCATTAAGCCCCCACCTTCTTCTCTTTAGAAGGTTTTGGAGTGATGACTCGACATCGATCAAGGCTTGAATCTTATCTCGAGATGGTAGCGAACTTTGTAGGATGATGTACCCATACAGTGGTAAGCCGTGCTTAGGATCTGTAACCTTGTTTGCCTCCTCTTGGTTTACAATTGGGGCAAGCTGGATTTTGTTGTTTTCAGAAGGTATTTGAAGATGCCGGAACTTCCTCGTCCTGAGCGAGTAAGTCTTGGAAACCTCGAGCGGGATGATTTCGATTACGAGTTTGTTGGCGCCATTGAGTGCGATTCTGTGGTGCCGCGTTGTTTATTTGCTTTGTTGTGGTTGCGGTTGAGCGTTTGATTAAGCGTCTGATTTTCTTTGGCGCTTTACCTTTGCCGCGTGGCACAAAATTACATTTGTTAGGTGTTTGTGGCCCGGTGGCCTCTTTACGCTTTCTTCCTTTTAAGGAACCTTTCGGACTTGCTCTCCACGAACTTTCAAGTCCTTCCCGTTACGGATGGTCATCCCCATTGCCCGAACACGTCTATCGACAAATTGCTTGGCGGTCACGGATGAACTCCTCACGTTATCGGATCCGGCGGTTCGCCTTGTTACGGAATCGTTTGACAAAGATATCCCCCGTTTCTCCATTCTTACGCTTCTCGTTGAGTAATGTTCCAATGGATACCTGGAGTCATCAAAGAAGTTGGAGAGAAACAAGGACTCCATATCGTCCCGGATGTTGATGCTCCTGCATTTAAGGCGGTACCCGAAGGCTGACTCCGCGAAGGGTGCGAATGGCCGAACCATCGAGGGGCTCATTGCGAAAGAGTGCGACTTGGTAAATCAAGTGTTGCGTCGGGGAACCCTTACAGATCAAGCGGTTGTAAAGAGTTTATTAAGTTAAACTTTGGGGTATGGGATTGATTCCCCACCTCGGGTATGGGCAAAGGGATACCCGTCTTCTTCACCTCTTGGTGGAAATCAGCGAGTTAATTTTGCTCGAGGTCTTTAATCTTCGTTCTCATGAGCAATAGCGTTGCGTGGTTCAGGAGGGTTATCATCTTCTGTGCTTCCTCGATGCAGTCATTGTCATCTTGATCAGCGTCGATGTGTTGACTTGATTCCCTCGATGCTTTGTTAAAGCTTGGATCATTGGTCATGCATTTCTCTCATGATGCATGGCCAACTCCATCTCTAATTTGAGAGTTTTCCGTTGCTTATTCAGCGCTTGTCCGACATCTTGGCCACTGATGCATCGCTTGATCATAAGCGCTTTTGGGGTTGTCGGTCACTAGAAGGCTGTATTGTCGGATGCCATTGGAGCCGTCGATACTTCATCCTCTGAAGGTAGCCCTCTCGGAGCTTATGGTAGTGGACCGTCGAATAGTCGGGACATAAGCGAGTTAACCGTTGATGCTGGGAATAGCCCTTGAGCGATGGTTCTTTGCGATCATATTATTAGTGACCTCGGCAATTCATCCTCTCGGGATGCCATCCTTCCGGAATCTCCTTGACCTAGGTTTGGCGTGTTGGTGCTAAGTCTCGAAAGGCCAGGAGACTCTTTACGGGTTCCTTGACAACAATTACACTCAGAAAGCGTTTTGATAAGCTTGGAGCATAAACATGGTAGGGGCGGGGAGCACCTTGAATTTCTTTGTGCTCGGTGCGGTGTATAATTGTGGCATGAGTCGGAGCAATCTTCCGTATGTCGACGATCTCTGGGGTATAACACCCTCATCGTCGGATGGCGTCTCCGTCGAGGATGAATTGTTTAGTAGAAGCTGGCGAAAGTAACCGTCTTGACTTTCGTTGGTGTGAGGTGAAGTTACGGCGGACTCTGGGACTTCGACTTTCGGTCCGGTATGCAAAGCGTAGGAATCTTCTTATCTTTGTGGGTTCTACCCTGGCATTAGGAGTGACCGCGACTCCTTTAAGCGGACCGGGCGATCCTTGATGGTAAGCCTTAAATTGTGACGGGAGTTAACCGCCCGGGGAGTTGAGCGGAGCGCGGAGGTAACTTTGGCGTCACTTTTCGTTCAAGTGCTCACAATCTTTGATCGAGCACGGGGCGGGGAAGTTAGCTGTGGCTGGGCTTGGATGCAAGTTCCCGGAGGTGAAGCGTCGGCGGACTTGGGCTTCAAACTAGCGACTTGTTGGCTGACTTCTTGGCCGCCTCCTTCTTCAACTTCGCGGGCTTGTTGTACGAAAGCCCTTGCTTGTGCGAGGCCTTGGCGCTTCAGGATCGCTCACGGCGTAGAAGCGGTTCCGTTTGACTTCGAACACATTAGTTTGTCGCTGGCTGTAGGAGTCGGCTACAATCTCGAACTTCAATCTCGAGTTAACACGGATCTTAGATCCGCCTCGCGAACCCACGTCCATTGATTCTTTTGCAGGCGGCTTGTTTTGCTAAGCGTTGGCGTCGCCTCGGCGGGCTCTCTTAGAAGTCCGGCGCCGTTGCGAGAACTACCTCTTTAGGAGATGGAGGTTACGATAATTTGGCGTTTGCCGACCAAGGAACCGTAGTCTTGGCGGTGGTGGTGGTGGATTTTCACCAGCCTCTCGCTCCGAGGCGATTGGGTCTTCCTTGCGGCGAGAGACCATCTTGGATTTCGCGGGGAGGCGGATCTGGGCGAGGAAGAGAGGTACTCCTCGTACTTCTTTTAGTCGAACTTCAACTTCGACCTCCTCAATGGCGGGATGCGAGATCAGCGGTTGCGACCACGGCGGCTTCTTTGTTGAAGCCGTTGGCTCTTGGGTATGACTTGTTGTGGTAAAAGTTGGTTTGTTATTCATTGCTCGTTTGAACTTCATTATGCGGCCGTTGGCCTACAACAAAATTCAAAACAAAGAAAATGCCTTTTATTTCGAACTTACAATGGCGAAATTTACAACTTTCTTCCTTTGTGAACAAACACGAGGATCTCTATTTCACGGGATCACCATGCGTGGGATCTACTTTGTCTTGGGGGACTTTTTATCCAGAGTGGACCACGGCGCAATTCCGATCGGTGGAAACGGGTTACGGAACTACGGTGAAGGGCTCTTTTCACTGAAGGCTTGGCCTTTTTGGGGATCACACTCGCGAAGGAGGATGGCCGGGATCGCCTCCGAAGGAGATCGCCCGGGCGGGTAGAATCTACTAGGAGAAATCCACGGTGACGTCTGTAGCCCGACCCGAGTTAAGCACCTCGCGGTTTGTAGATCGGCGTGCTTTCGCGGGTTTCCGTGCGTCGGCCGGCTCGTGGATCTCGCGAGGCTCTCTGAAATCATCGAAAATCCAATCTCCAAAAATCCGGCCTCGGCTGAGCACCCGGACCTATTTATAGAGAGCAAGAGGGGGTTTATGGCCGGCGGACCCATTTGGTGTCCGTGAGGACATAATGATGTCGACCTTGGCCGGGGCTTTCATTTAATATCGGCCGGACACCAAAGCGTTAAGGGTTTCGGCCGAGCGCCGCTTGCTCCGGTTTGGTTTGGTTTTGGGACTTTTCGCGGCGTCCATTCCGATCTTGTCGTCGTCGTTCTAAGTCCGTGCTTGGTTCCTTGATTGGTTTCATCCGTCAGCGGTTTAAGTGGCGATCGGTCGGTGTTCAAATCCGATCTTGTTGGCGTCGAATCCGATCGATCTCGTTGAAGCTTTGCTTGTTGGATTCATTCCATAACCGTAGCCTCGTTGATTAAATGCGCCTTGTTGACCCACTTCATGTGTTCGCGGACCCGCTTTGGCGTTCGCGGCATAGTCAATCGCCGGTGTTTGTCGGATGGGTTGTTGGTTGTTAACCCACCGTCCACGAGTTTCGTTCGGGTGTCGATAAGCAATTTTTAATGCCTACACTTACCAGGATGGGGAACCTACCCTTGGGCTATGTAACTCAAGCCCAACTCCGAGGAATCACAGAAGATCACACAAACCATGCAAGCCCGGCTCAAAGCCTTTCTTGAAGCGAGCTCTTCAACCATTTTCTACTCCTTAACCACGGCAAACCGCCCGTGCGGCCCAACCCTCCGCCGGCCGTCATTGCTCGCCAAAGCGTCCATCATCTCGTAGTGCAGCAAGTCGATCCACGAAACTCCTCTTATTACCAAGCGCTTATGGTGCGTGCGGACGACTCACAAAAAACTCTTGGTGAAACTCCTTCAAGTTAGCCTATGGAGGAAGCAATGACTCCGTAGAAGTCGGCATGCCTACCATCGCCTCACTGCACTTCGGCGAAGATGTGAGTCTGCGGGCTTCGGGTAGAACTAGACCTCGTCGATGAAGTCCGAGACACTTGACATTACACCACCAAATTGTCAACCAACATCAGTGTAGATACTATAATAGCAAAGTCCGACCAAGAAGGTTTTCGCGTCGGCGATTTGTTCTCGAAGGCGGCGTTCGGCAAGGACACCAAAGGGCAAGTTGAGTGGGAAGGACCATACACCGTCCTTGAAGAATTGTGACCGGGCACCTCTGGGCTTAGAAGCCCGGATGGAAGGATACTACGACATCCGGTGGAACATCCAGCACCTTAGGAAGTTCTTTCAATAACTCTTGTATTGTAAATCTTGCTCAAGATATCTCAATATAAATAGACTTTTGCCCTTAACTATAATTGTGTCTTTTATATTGTGCAAGGGGCGTCTTAATGGCCTATTTGCTAAGGACAACACTTAGATCCTTGGTCGAAAACATCCTTCTCGCTAAAAACGAGTTGTATCAACCTAATTTCACTTGACGAGTCAAGAAAATCTCTTGGTCGAAACCGAGTTCAGGAAACCCTTCCGGTTGGGCCGAGTCAAGGAACCCTTCTCGTCAAAACGAGTCAAGGAACCCTTCTCGCCCGGCCATGATAGGTGACCCAACTCGCTCGGTCAGAAAGAAACACCCCACACGCTAAGTCTAATCAGGTTATCCAACCTCGTTAAGCCAAGTTAAGACGCTTGTATCTGCTTGGCAAGACTCAAAAAGATCTAGGCGCCACGTAAATCCTAGGCATCCAACCTACGGGTTGTCAATTGCCGAGTCGCCGCTGTTCGCGGTAAAAGTTGGGATGATTGTCATTGATTTGAACTTGCTTACAGCTTCTTTGGCCTACAACAAAATTCAAGAGAAATATTGCCTTTTATTTTAAGGCTTACAATGAAAATCAAAAGATTACAACTTTTATCCTATGAACAAGCGCGGGGATCTACGTTATATCGGATCCTAAACTGCGTGGGTTCTTTACTGTCTTGGGGACTTATTGTGTCCGTGGACCGCAGCGCAATCCGATCGAGGTAGGAGCAGGGTTACGGAACTACAGATGTAAAGGGGCTCGTTTCCGCGAAGGAAGCTTGGCGCTGAGGGATCACACTCACGAAGGAGAGGATCGTAGGGCCGGGTGAGATCTACTAGGAGAAATCCGGCGCTATCCACGAATTAAAGGCGAAGCTTAATCTAGAGGGTATCTGTAGTTCGACCAATCGGTTACCTTTTGATTGAAGATCGGCGTTGGCTGGACTTGTGCTCGCCGTTGCCAGGCAGTGCGTCGTAGATCTCTTGAGGGCTCTTCGAAGTCCGCCAAAATCAAGCCAAAATCCCAAAATCCGACCTCAAAGTCTCCAAAATCGGCCTAAGATCAGAAGTCCCCACGAAGACCCCCTATTTATGCATCGGCGGAAATATTGGCTTCGACCTTGGCCGAGCCACCCACCTCGGCAGGCTGGCCAGAGGCACCTCGGCCAAGTTGGTAGGGTGGCTCGACAAAGAGTGTAGAGAACCTCCTGGCGCTTGGTAGGGCACCTCGACAAGTTGGCGAGAGGTGGCTCGGCACAAAGTGGTAGAAACCCTCGACCACTTGGCCAGGTGTCGCTTCGCCTTGCTTTTTAGTTGTTTTTCGGCGTCGTTCAGCGTCTTTTCCGCGTTTTTTGTCTCGGACTTGGGTTCCGTCGTATTTGATTCGGAACTAATTCTTGGATTCGTTCGGTTCCTTGGTCGAGAAATCCGATCATCGTTCAAGTCCGGCTTAAAGTGCTTGTGGCGGCTTGTGAGTTTGCGTCGGGTTCCGTCTCAACGTTCGACGTCCGTATCATTCGATGGGTGCGTCACTTTCGCCCGTCCTCCCGTCACGAGTTGGTTTCGAGGACCTTGTGAGCATTTTTCAGCATCTCGAGATACCCCCTCCAAAGCGTCTGGTCGATTCTTGATGAGTGCGGGATGCTTTGGACATGATGATTCCGACCTTCGGTGGTGAGGGTCCCAAAGATAGCTTCAAGTCTTTGATTCTTCGGATCATCAGTTCTTTGTAGGATTTAAGATCGCGGTCTTTGCATTTATTGTCGAGCTTGTCATCTTGATTAGTGGCGGGTGAGTTTTGTTGTAACTTCGTGTCGGTTGGTTATTGTTTGACTAACCAGCGGACTTTTGAACTTCTCGTATCTTGCGGCGAACTCCTTGTTGGTAGCGTTGGTAGTGTCGAATACATGGAGCGCATAACCATCACTTCGGCTAATTCCTCCATCATGGCGTGTGTTGTTGGTTTAACTACAGGAGGATATGATTATCCGATGTCAACATGACTTTCACTCCTCATCAGTTATCCCTCTCTTGGAGATTATGGTGGGAGGAAATTAAGGATTACGAGTTATCCTTAAGAATATGGTTTATTCTCGGGAACTCCTCGTTGAAATTTTGGAAATAGTTTATAGAAATCCTAGTCGGATTAGAGTTAGGCTGACGCATTGATGTCGATGCAATTCATGATCAAATTTATCCTGAGGATATTTTTGTGAAAATATTCTTCGAAACTTCTCGATAAATTAGGAAGCGGTTTATACTGCAATCCTAGTTGGGTAGGTTTAGGCAGCGTTGATCGTGTCGATGCAATCCATACGATCGAGTTATCCACGGAGACATTTTGTGTGAAAATATTCTTAGGAACTACTCGATTGGGAAGCAGTTTATACTGTAATCCTATTTCTTGTTAGGATTGGCTGGCGTTGATTGGCGTCGATGCAATCCGCCCGTCGAGTTATCCACAGAATATTTTTGTGAAAATATTCTTAGGAACTTCTCGATAAATTAGGAAGCGGTTTATACTCATAATCCTAGTTGGAGTAGGATTGGCGTTGATCGGCGTTGATGCAATCCATCGATCGAGTTATCCTAAGAATATTTTTGTGAAAATATTCTTAGAACTTCTCGAAAATTAGGAAGCAGTTTATACTCGTAATCCTAGTTGGAGTAGGATTGGTGGCGTTGATGCGTCGATGCCATCCATACGATCGAGTTATCCCTATTTATTTTTAAATACTAAAATAATATTTAGTATTTAAATACGGAAAAAAATAACATTTAATATTTAAACACTAGAAAAATAATATTCAACTTTCAAATGCTAGAAAATAATATTTAATATTAGAAAAGCAATATTAGAAGATCGTGTCGAAAAATATTGGGAAAATAATACTAGAAAAATACATCACAGAAAATATTAGAAAAATACGTGTCGAAAACTCGGGTGTTACAAAGCGGGGATGAACCCGCATTTCCAACTAAGTCTTTTAGACTTTTACGTAAGGTGCCAAAAGTATAGTGTTAACTTGGCACCTTTCATACTTGTTGTTTGAACAAGCTTTTGGGGACTTATCACTCTATTGCAAAGAGTTGATAAATTGATTTTATCATCGAGTGGAATTTTTAACTTGATGATGATTTTTGAGACTTATCGGCTCTATTGAAGAGAGTCGATAAGTTGATTTTATCGAGGTGTGGAGT